>JAOTQJ010006639.1:0-18377 GCA_025642045.1 Solanum sejunctum
TTTCATTGTCTATGTAACATACTCTTTTCATTTCCATACTGTATTGTATGATTACTTACATGGCACATGCTGCATATGTAGCTTTATTTCTCTAATATTATGACCACCAAAATAATCATCTAAAAGGTAACTGAAAGATTAAGTATACAGTTTTGATGGATGGTAGCCCTAGGGGGTTCATTGCGAACCTAGCATAGGGACGATCCCAATATAGTGTATGGGTGGTAGCCTAAGGGTGTTCATTGAGTACCTACAATAGGGACGATCCCGATATAGTTCGCCACTGATCAGTTGGTCATTTGAGTATAGCTGTGCACAGATTTTACAGTACAGATTTTACAATAAAGGTAAAGCAATATAAACAGCATAAAGTACTTGATCCCAAAGTATAATTAAAGGTGGTCTTTTATCTGCAATCAGTGCATAATTTCATTTAAGCTATATTTCATGTATATTATTTATTGCCTTATATATTCAGTACACTATCCCGTACTAAGTCCCTTTCGGGGGACCTGCATTTCATGTTGCACGTACAGGTGCTAATAGATATTCCTAATAGAGTTTAGGATATTCAGCTGTCGTTACCAAACTCTAGGTTGTTCCAGAGCTTTGTGCGTATTTTGAGTTTATATATTTATATTATACAGTTAATTCAAACGGGACCTATCCTAAATATTTAGGGATACTTTCTCTCGACTAGATGCTTTGTTGACTATGTAAACTAAAGTATGGTCATGTCTTGTACATTAGGCACCGTGACCCCAATGGCCTAGTTATATGCATCTCCTTTTAGCTTGTTATTACCATTTATCTCCCTATAAGCATGTCAAACATAGAAAGTTAATTATAATATATATACAAGCGAATAAATATATGTTGGCTCTCCCGAGCCTTATCTGTAAGGGTGCCAGTCCGCCCTAACGGCAACTTGGGGTGTGATAGTGTCATTATCCTTGGCCAATCTTTCACAGCCTTTATCTTTTGTGAATCAACCCTTATTCTCTCATTAGACATAATACGACCCAAGAATGCTACTGATTTTAGCCAAAATTCACATTTAGGAAATTTGACATACAACTATTGATCACGAAGAACTTGTAACACTTATCATAAATGATTTGCATGGTCCTCTTCTGATGTTGAATATATAAAAATATCATCTATAGATACTATCATGAACACATCTAAAAATAGCTTGAATACCCCATTCATCAGATCCATAAAAACTGTTGGTGCATTCGTTAGCCCAAATGACATAACAAGAAATTCAAAGTGACCATTGCGTGTTCTGAAAGCAGTCTTATGTATATCTTCCTCCTTCAGCCTCACTTGTTGATACCCTGCTCTCAAATTAATTTTTGAAAAGCATTTGACACCCTGTAACTGATCAAATAAATCCTCAACCCTGGGGAGGGGGTATTTATTCTTAATTGTCACCCTATTCAATTATCGATAGTCGATACACATTATCAAGGTTCCATCCTTTTTATGTACAAGTAACACTGGTACACCCCAAGGGGACACACTAGTTCTTATAAAACCTTTCACCAAGAAGTCTTTTTATTGTTCTTTTAATTCACGCAATTCTACCAGGGCCATTCTATATGGAGGGATGGAAATAGGTTGAGTGCCTGAAAGTAAATACGAAAATCTACTTCTCATTCTGGAGGTAAGCCTGGAAGTTCTTCACGGAACACATCAACAAATTCATTCACCACTAGAACTGATTGAAGAGTTGTTGATTCTGCCTCCATATCCCTTACTCTAACTAAATAACATATATACCCCTTAGATATCATCTTTCTTGCCTTTCAACAAGAGAGAAACTTACCCTTTGGCGCCCTAACATTGCCTTACCATTCAAAAACTACCTCATTTGGAAAGTGGAAGCACACTCTCTTAGTTTGGCAATCGACGGTGGTATAGCAAGAAGCTAACCAATCCAGACCTATTTTAACATCAAATTCTACCATTTATAGCTCAATTAGGTCAGCCAATGTGTCACAGTCACAAATAGTTACTACACAGTCATAATATAATCTTCTAGCCATAATAGATTCACCGATTGGTGTGAATACTTCAAATGGTTTGTTCAATAATTTGGGTATTCTCTTAAGCTTCCCAACAATTAGTGGAGTAATGTATGATCGTGTGGATCTAACGTCAATTAATGCATATAAATTATGTGAAAAGACCGACAATATACATGTGACCACATCAGGTGAATCTTCTAAATTTTACTAACTCCCTAGAGCCTAAGTACGATTCTAGACTTCGCTAGAGCTAGCCGCCCCTCTAACACCTCTACCATGACCCATAGGTGCTTATTGACCCCTACTTAATGTAGGAACTAACGATGATGATGCAATAGCTGACCCAATAGATTGTGTTATATCACCCATACGCCTCCTCGAGCAATCTTTTATCATATGCCCTAGCACAACACACCAATAACAAGAGTCTGTCCTAACATGACATATACCTGAATGACTTCTTCCATACTAGCGGTAAGGTTGCCTAGGAGTCATTTGCTTTCCTGCTGAATATCCCGTTGTTCGAGTAGCTTTGTTTTCACTTCTTGGACCAAATTGATTTCTCCTTGCCCCCTGAAGTTGTGGCAGAGCAGTAGCTACAGAGTACGAGTACAATGGCCTAGGTGGTCTATTCAAAAATATAGGCCTAAGCTCACGTTGGGGGGTGTAAACTCCATATAGACCTGCCCGTCTTGTACTATGCCCTTTCTTACTCTTGGATCCTTCTCCTTTGCCTCTGATCCTCCAATTTATGTTCAAAAGCTTGCATTCTCACTATATTTATGTCTTTGTACAAGGAAATAATCGTACAGTCTCTGACCAGATATGTATCTAGTCTATCCATATATCGATGAACTCTATCTACCATAGTAGCAACTACATTAGGAGCATACTTGGCCAAGAAATTAAATTGAAGGCTATACTGCCTCACGCTCATATTCAGTTGGTGGAGATTCAAGAACTGATCTACACAGTCCTCTCAGATCTCTAATGGCAAGTAATGGTTAAGAAATGCCTATTTGAACTCCTTCTGGATAGTTGGAGGTGCATCTATACTGTTAGACTGCTTCCAAGCTTTAAACCACAATATAGCCACACCTTTCAACCTATATGTCGCTAACTCAACAACTTCTGTACCACTCACATGCATAATATCTAAAGTGCGTAGAATCTGATCAATAAAGTCTGGAAGATGTTCATTGGGATCTGACCCAATGAAGGATAAAGTATCCAAATTAAGGAAATCATCTATACTCATGCCAGTTTCCCTATTTGCACCACCTATACCTATAACTGGACTTTCCTCCCTTTGACCTTGGCTAGTAACTATATGAGTCAATAGTTGGATTGCATTTCTCAGATCCTGCACAATAGGATCAATAGGTGGTCTTGGGTGAATTTCACTGTCTTTGAGTTCATCAGAAGCTAGAGGAGTTGGATATGTCTATTATAAAGACTCCTCTTGAACCTCAATTCTGTTGCCTCACCTAACTGGGTATACCAACCACCACTTCTACTCCCTTCCCTTTACCTTTGTTTTGCCTAGTTTCTAGCATACATGCTGTACAAAAAAATTTAGGAGTTAGACATAATGCACCTACTACACTTGGCTCTATGGCACGATCTAAAGAATGAAAAGAAAATAACAACTCTAAATGCCTCTTAGCCTCCTATTTATAAATGTGGTGCACAACACATCGATAAACAAGAATCTACATAGACACAGGTTTGTAGAATCCCTAGTATGACCCACTCTGATACCACTTCTGTCACATGCAAAGTCCCATTAGGGTGGAATGGCACCCGTTACCGATGAAGCTTAGGAGAAAAAACCAAAGTCTATGCACTTTATATACATATTATAAGGGATTTCTATATTTTACATGCCTTTATGAAAATAAACAGTGATAATAAGCCAAAAGGAAATGCATTTGGCTAGGCCATTGGGGCCATGGTGTTTAAAGTATGAGACATGACCAAACTTTAATTTACACAGTCTACAAAGCATCTAGATAAGAAAAAGTATCTGATAAGTCTTGGGACAAGCCCAGCCTCGAATAATTGTACAACACAAAAATATAAGTTCTAGACACGCAATGCTCCGAAGCAACCTGGAGCTTGATAACAGCAGCTAGAAGTTCTAGCCTTCAAGTTTATGGTTTCCTTTAAGAATCCTAGAAGGTTGTGTAATCTGCCTTGTGAAGTGAATGAAATGAATTAAGGATCTATTTTGAAATAAACAGAGCCTTTACGAAAGCTGAAAATTTGTTCCAAAATGAAATGAATTAAGGAGCTATTTTGAGCCCTTTGTTAAGAGTCGCTTGGCCGACTTTATTTTGACCTTTTGAACACAATACCACATATTAATAAGATTTTGAAGCAACAACTTGGACCTCACTCTTGGGCTTAAATGGATCTCAAACTTGATGGACCTTGGCTGCCCATTTTTCAAATTCCTCTTCATTTAGTTTGGGCCCAATTAGCCAAGTGGGTTGTGGTGTACTTGGGCCTTTTTATTATTCATGTTGGGCTGAAAATAAAGTCCATTTATGATGCTAAAATATTGTATAAAGTTACACCCTTAACACAGACTTATTTCCTAAGCGAACTTAGATAAATTCGACTTCGGGCCTCGTCTCTGTTTAGCTACCAAATTTAAGCTAAGCAAGTAGGTGACTTACCTGCTAGCTTCTTAAAGTTCTGCAAGCACCTCAATTTTCTTACTCTTTTTAGGTCCATGATCTCCTCAATTTGACATAAAACATGTATACACTCGACCCTCTTAAGCGTTAGACGTACATATCACCCTATAACATATCACCTTATCATGTTTCATTTGCATAGCACTAGTATTGTAAGAGGTGGGGTCTTACACTATGTTGTGGCCTATTATCCCTTAGTGGTACATTCTCCTCTCTTCCCAAATATTTATTCATATTTATATCCTCCTCAACCTCAACATCCTTATTCACTTGAGACATTCTTCTAACAAGTTGATAGATCTCCAGATTGATTGGAGCTAAGGGATTACTTTGGATCCTTATGTATACAACCTAGTACACCCTACAAGTAAAATCAAACAAGAAAAACAAAAACAAAAGTATAATACAAGATATTCTAGAAATTAACACTAGAACTAACTAATAATGAAATTAAGTCAAAACCTACTCGTACTCCTCGACAATGGTGCCATAATTTTATGATGATGTTCAAGCTCCAATAAGAAAGTTGTTACTATCAGCAATTAACCTAACCAGAGGTTAAGGTCGAATCCACAGGGAATACAGGGCTTGACTACAAGACTTTACTACTTATCATTTCAAGGGTTCATAACTACAATCTCTACAAGGGGTGTTTATGATTCGAAAACAAAATAAAATAAGCACTAAGATATAAAGCAAGGAAACACTTAATTTTAGGGATAACTTAGGAATCATGTTCCCCATGGTTCATTGAGTTGATTTCCCTAGATAACATAACTACAATTGAAGATCATATGTAGGATGATAACTTAGGTTCTTCCGGCCCTCTTATGAAGGTGAAGGTTGAATTTCACTATGGCGCTTGGTCAGCCTCCATGGCATGCCAACTAATTGTTATCTATTGTCCCAGTCAATCTCTCCTTAGTTAGGTTTGGTTGATTAGACAAGAATAGTTTAATCAAATTATGTTATCTATTTCTCTTTTCCTATTCATCACTACCTTAGCCAAGATCATTATAGTAGGTGGGGTTTAGTGTTGTCCACCACGAAACAACAATCGATATGAAGAGAAATAGATAATACAAGCAAAACCCCAATCATAAAAATCTAATAAACCTAGGTCATACCAAGTCAACTACCCATGGTTCCCACAACCCCATGTTGTGGGTGCTTAGCTACTCATAACTAAGGCAAAACTAACAAAAATGCAAATACAAGACATAGTTGAGAGTTTTAGCAAAAGCAATGAAAAGTGTAGACACCACAAGTTACAAACCTAAAATCTTGATAGATTGGAAATGAGTACAAAGCAAGATTTGCAATTCCCAAAATGGGTTTTCCAAGAGAAAATTACAAACTAAGCTAAAGCCCTTAAAGATTCTTGAGAGAATATTCAAAGGCAAATTCTATGTTTAAAATCTAAAAAATCTCAGAAATAACCCTAAATTAATGTATTTACAGTGTTGGCATTCAAACCCTAAAAGTAACATAGAAAAGATAACTGACAACTGTTACATCTTACAGGTACGACTCGTAGTATGACCTACAAGTCATAGTCGGGGTCTCAAGGTTTTTGGTATTTTAGACTCAACTGGTACGAGCCACTAGTATTCTTGGGCTATGACTCGTATGCTCTTCTAGTAGTCTAAGCCTTTAATTTTTGGTTCAATATTTTGGCTCTCTGATTCTTGCTACGAGTCCACCTATATGAGTCGTAGTGCAACTTACAACTCATACAATGGCCTTATAGGGTTGACCTTCACTTAGAATATTTCTGAGTTTTTGGTCTTTGTTTCTTACTATGACATACCCTACGACTCGTAGCTTGGACTATGCATCCTAGGTGAGCTCATATATCCTACGCTTCAGCAAAATCTGTAATTTTTCTCTAAAATCATGCCAACCTAAATCTTCTGCAACAATAATGCAAAAACACATAGAAAACATAAAACAAAAGTCACATTGAAAACTCATAAAATCCCTTGTTTTAGGCATTAAATATGCTGTATTTTGATAGCATATCAATTGCCCTAGCGGAGTTAAAGGAGTTAAAGGAGCAATTGAGAGATTTGTTGGAGAAGGTTTTTATCAGGCCTAGCCAATCACCTTGGGGTGCACTGGTATTATTTGTGAAGAATGAGGATGAGTTTCTTACAATATCTATTGACTACCAGCAACTTAATAGGGTCACCATCAAGAATAGATATCCTCTTCTAAGGATTGATGATTTGTTTGACCAATTGCCAGGGGCCAGCCATTTTTCTAAGATTTATCTTCTGTTTGGGTATCATCAAGTGAAAATGAGGGAGTTTAATATTCCTAAGAGGGCTTTCCAGACTAGGTATGGGCATTTTGAGTTTGTTGTGATGTTTTTTGTGTTAGCCAGTACACCAGCTATCTTCATGGATCTTATGAATAGGGTCTTCAAACCCTACATTGATTCATTTGTTGTGGTCTTCGTTGATGATATTTTGATCTATTCACATAATGAGAAGGAGCATATGAGTCATTTGAGGGTAGTGCTACAAAGATTGAGGGAAGAAAAGTTGTATACAAAGTATTAAAAATATGAGTTTTGGTTAAAAGATGTTGCATTCCTAGATTATGTGGTGTCAGGGGATGGTATGAAGATGGATCCTATAAATATAGATATGATTAGAAATTTACTATGATTATTGACCCCATTGGATATTAGGAGCTTCTTGGGCTTAGCGGATTACTATTAGAGGTTTGTGAATGAGTTCTCTTCGATTGCTTCTCCCATGACAAAGTTGACTCCAAAGAAAACTAAATTTGTGTGGACCGATTAGTGTGAAAATATTTTGTAGATATTAAAATATAAGCTTGTGTCTACTTCTGTATTATCACTACCAGAAGGGCTAGAAGGATTATTTGTGTATTGTGATGCTTCTAGAGTTGGTTTGGGTTGTGTGTTAATGCAAAATGGGAAGGTGATAGCCTATGCTTCTAGGAAAATCAAAGTACATGAAAAAAATCATCCTACTCATAATCTTGAATTGGTCGTCATGATTTTTGCTTTGAAAATTTGATGTCACTATTTGTATGGAGTGTATGTTGATGTGTTCACGGATCATAAGATATCCAATATATGTTCACTCAAAAAGATCTCAACTTGAGGCAAAGAAGGTGGTTAGAACTTCTTAAGGATCGATTATGATATGAGTGTGCATTATCATCCCAGCAAGGCTAATGTTATGGCAGATACTTTGAGTAGGGTGTCTATGGTAGCCTCGCTCATGTTCATAGTGAGGAAATAGAGGTGATTAAGGAGCTCCACCGGTTGGCTAGATTGGTAGTTACGTTGGGAGAGGTTGACAATGGTGGTAGTGTTGTTGTTGATGCTTCTAAATCTGTATTAGCTGATGAATTAAAAGCTAAGCAAGATCTTGATCCCTCCTTGTTAGAATTGAAGGCTTTGCTGAAAGGGGCCAAGGAAGAGGTTTTCTCCTAATAGGAAGATGGTCTCCTTAGATACCAAGGTAGGTTATCTGTGCCTTTTATTGATGGCTTGCATCAAAAGATTCTTAATGAGGCTTATAGTTCTTCCTATTCTACTTACCTTGGTTTTATTAAGATTTATAGGGATTTGAGAGAGAGATATTGCTGGGGAGGTATAAAGAAATACATCGCCAAATGTTTTTTGGTAACCATAGTTGCCTATAAGTCAAAGCCGAATATCAAAGGTTGGGTGTCCTAACCCAATATATAGAGATTCTTACTTGAAAGTGGGAAGAGATTAATATTGAATTTGAGGTTGGGTTGCCCAAGAATAGAAAGGGTTTTGATTCCATTTGGGTTGTTCTTGATAGGATGACAAAATAGGCTCACCTTCTACCGATTAAGACTACATATGTGGATGAAGATTATGCTAAGTTGTACATTCATGACTTGGTTAGATTTCATGGGGTTTCTTTGTCCATTATATCGGGTCATGATGCTTAATTTACCTCAGATTTTTGGAGGTCTTTCCAAAGGGGTCTTTGTACCAAAATTAAGCTTGGTATAACCTTTCACCCTCAAATGGATGGCCAAGCCAAAAAAACTATCCAAACTCTTGAGGATATGTTAAGGGCTTGTATTTTGGAGTTCAACGATAGTTGGGATGATTATATTCCATTGGTTGAGCTTCTTATAACAATAGCTATCATTCTAGCATTGGTATGGCTCTTTTTGAGGCCCTCTATGGAAGACATTGTAGATCACTAGTTGGGTAGTTTGAAGTTGAAGAAATGACTTTGTTAGGTCCTGATATGGTTATTAATACTACTAAAAAGTTAAGTATGATTAGAAAAAGGTTGAAAACAACCCAAAGTCACCAAAAGTCTTATGTCGATGTGAGAAAGAGGGAGCTTAAGTTTAAAGATGATGATCAGGTTTATTTGAAGGTGACATCTATGAAGGGTGTGGTTCATTTTGGTAAGAAGGGTAAACTAAGTCCAACATTTTTTGGTCATTATAGCATGGTGAGGAGGATTGTTAAGGTGCCCTATGAGTTGGAATTGACTAGTGAAATGGAATTGGTTCATCTGGTCTTCCATATGTCTATGTTGAGGAAATGTGTGGTAGACTCAAATGCTATTATGCCCCTTGATGTTGTGGGGGTAGTTGAATCCAACTTGGCATATGAAGGAGTTGCAGTAGAGATCTTGGATAGACAAGTGAAGAGGTTGAGAAACAAGGATGTTGCTTTCGTTAAGGTCCTTTTGAGGAATCAATAAGTCGAAAGTGCTACATAGGAGGTCGAAGTGAACATGCAAAAATGATATCCTTATCTCTTCAATCAAAATCAAGCCTATGGTATTAATTCTCAGTTTTCTATATGATTTTAGGTCACATTCCAACCCCTAAGTCATTTGCATGCATTTATGTTTACATTGACAAAATTCATGGTGATTTTGCACTCATGTTGAGATTTTGAAAATGATGTTTTAAGTGTATTTTTTCATTCTTGTTGGGGCTGACCTCTTTATGATTACACTTATCATGGACGTTTCTTTGACAATTGAGGATGAATGTTCCTAAGAGGGAGATATTCAAAACGACCCTGAAAAGTGCCCGAAAATGTGCCTTGAAAGTGCGTAGAATCCTAATTTCTATATATCTCAAAATCCATGCGTGATATAGAAAATTTGACCTCATATACTTGTTTAGGGGGTCATTAAGTAGGAAATGGGTCTAACCCCTATTATAGAGCAAATGAATCGCAATTTCATTTTCACTAAAGTCATATTCCAGTAAGGTTTCTACGCCCCTAGTGCGATGCGCCAAGGGCATGCCTTAGTGTAATTTTTGTTTAGTTTGTCTATCTCAGTCCAAGATTTTTGGGTCTTGTGCCTAAGTGTTTCCATGAGTGAAAATACCTATACATAGCCTTATTTCACACTCATATCATTCAAGATATTCCCCTATACTCTCTTAAACACTTAGATAATATTTTACCTCCAAATTTCAAATCCTAAAACTCATCTAGATCTCAAGGTTCTCATTCAAGCTTCAAGTATCTATCTTCAATCTTTTTCTAGGATTCTCCATAGTCAAGGTATGTGGGATTCAACCATTGGGTCCTTTCACCTATGGTGTCCAAGCTTCCATTTCATCTAATTTAAATATTTTTAAGTTAATTTTACTTGTGGGTCTATTACAATGAATTTGACTATGAACTATGTTGGGGTTTAGTAAAAGTGTGACTGTTTTAGCATGTTTTGTGCTAAGAATATTAGATCTAACTTGAGGTTTGATGAAGGGTTTTGATGTATATTGTATAATGGTGTTATAGAGTATTTCTGGGATGATTTACTTCAAGATTTCTTGCATGATTTCACTCTTTAATTGATGACGTTACAATAGCATTGTACACCTATCAAGTGTTTCATAAAATGCCTAGATTATTATTATTGAGTTGTTGAAGGCCTAGTGCTTGGCGTATGAGACATATGACTTTATGATGATGAATATATGTTGCATATATTTTATTTTCATGATGAACTTCCATAGTTTTGTGAGTTGACCAAGCCTAGCTCAGGGGGTTGTAGGCCCAGCTAACAATATCGATGGATTGGTACCTTGGTTGCCTAGTACGTGGGGTAGTAGGCCTATGTAACCATAGCGAGGGGTTTGTACCTTGGTTATCTAGTACAGGGGTCGTAGGCTAGTATAACTATATTGACAGTTTGGTACCGCGTTAACCACATCGAGGGGCTTGTACCTTGGTTGCCTAGTATAGGGTATAGTAGGCCCACATAACCATATTGAGGGGTTGGTACCTCATTCATCACACCAATGGGGTAGTAGGCCATGGATATCCAAGTTTATGGTCACTTCCTTCACATGTATTTTATTCTATATAAGCATGGTTTACTTCAAGCATCCTTCATTCATGTCATATTGATGCTATGTTATCTATTGCCTGTGATATTGAATTTCGCCTATGTTGTCTATCTATTGTTGCATTGCAACCTACATACTTAGTACATTCAAATGTACTACTGCATACTTTATGCCTACATATTATAACTATGTAGGAACTAGAGCCCCACTTGATCCTCCTCCTCCACGTGGCTAGTTTGATTGACTCTCAAGATAGTTGGTAAGTCCTCCATTTCAGGGAAAATATTTATGATCTGATGCTATGTATTAGAACTATCATCGTTTATATATGTATTGACTTTGAGGGTGACCCGATTGGTTATCTTGGCCCCCGCTAAGTATTCATAAAGGTGTAGTTAGAGATGTCTTGTATTATACTATGAGCTTGACTCTCTCTTGAATCTTGATGATTGTGATATGAAAGATGCTCCTTAGCCCTGATTATCCCTATTTAATCTCTCCTGTTGTATCCTGTTTCTTGCACAACCAAGGATATGTAATGATATACTAAGAGGCTTGCTTGGGGTCCCTTCGGATTCCCTATGCACCATGTAATGTCTAGGCCCTAGGATTGGGTCTGGACAAACTTGGTATTAGAGCACTAGGTTGTTAATGGTCCTTGACATCCAATACACTTCATCGATAAGAGTCTTATTCATGGTTGTGTTGTGCACCACAACTATGAGTAAAAGGCTATGAGACCTTTTAGGAAATGTTTCCCTTTTTCATGTTCTAAGTCATGCGCTAGAGTTGAAATAAGATTTTTTCCCCTAATGATTCTTCATTTCTATGATTGATTTTTCCTAACACAAGAGGAAGAAGAGCCCGTACACTCGAAGGATTACTGGTTTGTGTTAAGCTCTGGAATGCTCTTACTTTGCTTGTGTAAATAGTGGCTAATCAAGCCAATCAAGGGGTCCAAGCCCCTCATGCTCCTACACTGACATCTCAATTTAGAGACTTTATGAGGATGAATCCCCAGAAATTCTATGGGTCAAAGCTGTATGAGGACCCTTAAGAGTTCATTGATGAGGTCTACAAGGTTTTGTCTATTATGGGTGTTATATTAGAAGAAAAGGCGGAGTTAGCGGCTCACCAACTCAATGGAGTAGTTCAAATATGGTACAATCAATGGAAGGAGGTGATGGGAATCAATAATGTGGTGCTTTGGGAGGAGTTCAAGGTGGCACTTCTTAACCAGTTCTTCCCTCTTGTGCTTAGGGAGGCCAAGATGGTGGAATTTATGAATTTGAGACAAGGACCTATGAGTGTAAGAGAGCATGTCCTCAAGTTCAATCAACTCTCTAAATATGCTCCATACTTGGTGGCCGACCCAAGGTGTAGAATAAATAAATTTATGATGAGTGTTTCCAACTTGGTGAGTGAGGAGTGCCGGTCCGCTATGTTTATTAGTGACATAGATTTGTCCCATTTGATGACCTATACCGAGCAAATAGAGGAGGAAAAGTTGAGAAAGAAGGGGTGTACTGACCAATAGGGACCATTTTCAGGAAAAGTTCCAAAGTCGAAAGAGTGGTTGGTTCCATCAAGGCCAAGGGTCTTTTGATGCATCTGGTAGAGGGTTTTCCGTTGACTTCCCAACGGCCCAAGGTGTTGATGGTATGGGTCCTATTGATGTGTTTCCAAAGTTTGTTAAGGGTCGTAGTGGTAAATGCTTAAGGAATACCGGTGTTTGTTATGGTTATGTGGAGATGGCCATAAGGCAATAGATTGCCCTCGAAATCGAAACAAGAGTAAGGATGATCGTCTTCAAGGTTGGGGTGCCAATGTGGTTCCTTTATGAAGAGGTGGTCAACCAGGTGGTGCCCTAAGGCATAATCGGTTTTACACTTTGCATGGGATGTAAGGGGTTGATGAGGTGCCCGACGTTGTTACCGGTATGTTAAAAATCTTTGATTTTAATATGTATGTATTGATTGATCCAAGTGCCACTCTTTCTTATGTTACCCTTTTGTTACCAAAAAGTTTCATGTTGAGCTCGAATTGTTGTATGAGTCATATGAGGTGTCTACTCCTATTAGTGCATTTAATGTAGCTAAAAAGGTCTATAGAAATTGTCCCATTTGCTTCTTGCATATAATATTTCCTTGTGATATTATTGAGTTGGATATGGTTGATGTTGATATCATTTTTGGGATAGATTGGTTGCATCCATACTATGTCTCTATTGATTGTAGAACCGGTAGGGTCAAAATCCAATTCCCAAATGAACCCGTTATTGAGTTGGAGAGTCATGATATGGTGGTCAAGAGTAAATTCATCTCTTGCATTAAGGCCCGCAAGTTGATATCTAAGGGGTATCATTATCATCTGGTAAGGGTTAGGGATATGGAGTCCAAAGTCCTTCCTATAGAGTCGGTTCCAGTTTTAAATGAGTTTCTCGATATCTTTACAAATGACATTCCCAGTGTTCCTCTGGAATGGAAAATTGATTTTGGTTTAGACCTCCTCCCCGATGCACAACTTATTAACTATTCTCCCTTACCGTATGGCCTCGACGGAGTTAAAGGAGTCGAAGGACCAATTAAGGGATTTGATAGAGAAAGGTTTTACTAGGCCTAACCAATCAACTTAGGGTGCAATATACATATATATATATAATCACAGTTGATTATGTCAACAAATCTTAGAATCAGGTCTTATTTTTTGCCTTCATTAGCCCAGGGACTGTTTTATTTATTTATCTCTTCATAAACTAATATTATTACTTGGAAGGTACCTTCATATCTTGAGTTCTCGTAATTGGTTTTCAAACTTGTGTAATATTAATTCTTTTAGCATGCAATAGGTGGATTGTTTGGGTATCATGTTAATTGGTAAACTTTGTTTTGATAGTTCAGTTTTAATCATCATGTATGGTAAATCTTGATAGTTATAGGTGCATAGGAAAAGTCATTATAAGTATTAATTAAAACCATTCTGATAGTTAGTAAACTAAGAGAGCAAATAAAGTAGATTAGGGCAATTCTTTAATCCCCAAAATGTGGTGTTGCTTGCATTTTTAAGATAAAAAAATTATGGAAGAAGCAAAATAGTTTATAGTAGAAAGTGTTACATTTTTCAGAAAAAATTATGTTGCAACCTGCGTGAAGTGGCACAAGTTAGAATCCATTAAATATATCAGGTTTGTCGAACAATGAACAATCATAGAATGAGATGGAGTTGGTTGGAGCTTTTTTGATCTCCTACAAACAAATAATATTTAGTGTGTTCGTTAGCTCAATAAGAATGCCCTGTACATGTTTATTTTCCCAACTAAAGTTTCTGATTTAACTTCTTCTAGGATATTTTTTTAGAAGTGAATTATTTTGGTGGTGATATAGTAATGTAAATGTGACAATGTCAAAGTGGGTACAAATTATGAAAATAGAGAACAAGTGTGGAGGGGTTGTGGATTTTTTGGTGCATGATTTTAATTAGATTGGCTGATAAATTATGAGTGAAACATGTTAATAGAGCAGAGGAGCATTGAGCGCAAAGATGTCAATTATATATAAAAAGAAGTAGTAACCA
The DNA here is from genome assembly GCA_025642045.1 of Solanum sejunctum. Taxonomy (NCBI): domain Eukaryota; kingdom Viridiplantae; phylum Streptophyta; class Magnoliopsida; order Solanales; family Solanaceae; genus Solanum; species Solanum sejunctum. Next base: position 14,657 of record JAOTQJ010006639.1, read on the forward strand.
TGTAGGATGGAACATACATGAACAGATGCGAGATATCTCACTAAATCTTATTACTATATTTATTTGTGTTTAGTAGTAGTAGGAACAATGATATCTTGTAAATCTTGTGCACTAAGGAAATCAAATTCTCAGTTGATCCCAAGCTTCATTCCAACAACTAGTGCATTTTTTGTATAATCAAATCTTAGTCATAGTGTTTGATTATTAATGATATTGATACTTAGTTCACCCAGCATGAAATTACCATTACTAAATAGGATATTAGTTAAGTTTGTCGCTGCCATTGGAGTAGCACTAAGCTGAATAACATTTCTTTTACTATGAGAAATCATCAATTTAGCATTCAAAGCAACCATAAGACTTACATATCAAAGAAGTCATGAATGGTTAAGAGACCTCTCTTGGCTAAGCATATATGTAGCAAAGTATACCTGTTTGTTGTAGAAGTAGGACATTTCTGCGTTCATTTATTTGTAAAAGTAGGACACCTGTGTATTCTATTTTTGATAGTTTTAAATAGAGAAAAACAAGGAGTTGCATTGCTTGGGAAGATACTTTGGTGGTTGTTAGTGGCAACTCTTGAGAAAGAGTGTAGCATGACAATGCTTTAATTTAAGTTTTTTTATTTAGGGGTATTTTTGTAATTTAATATTTATGTTTTAGAGTTCATGCTTTTAGATTGGGTAGATAGATAGATAGATGGATGTCTTTTTATTTTTTGCTTTTGGTACATCACATATAATTTGTTAAATATCTTTTTATTTTTCTCTCCAGGATCATCACATATAATTTGTGTCTTTGCAAGTTAAAATGTTATGATATGTTATATTTTTGAGAAACACTTCACATAGTTTAACATGTTTAGTGATATTGTTTCTGATAATAATGTTTATGTTTGACTAGATCTTTTGGATTTTTCATAGTTAAATTGACTATCTTGGAATTTGCAAAATAATAACGTTAATATTTGACTTGTTTTTTTGGACGTTTCCTTGTTACATTGACTATCTTGGGATTCACAAAATATCAATTTCTACTTTAGGTTATTTCAAAACTTATTGAACAAGTCTTGTGTAAAACTCCTTGTTATATATATATATATATGTGTGTGTGTGTGTGTGTGTGTGATTTACTGCCTAAATATGCAAGTCTAGTAAGAATTATAAATAAGAAAAAACATAGAAATTCCTTCTTTAATTCTATCTTTTCTTCTTGCAGAATCAAAAACAAATTAATTAATGATGCTAATAGATCCTGACAAGACTCCAACATTTTTCAAGATTTTACTACCTGTAGAACCTTCCTCAATAAAATGGTGAGTTTGCCAAAAAAAATTGTTATTTCTTTTTTGGGGGCTTCTTGAATTCTAAGGAATTAGGACATAGTAGGTACTAGTTAGATCATAGAATTTTTTTAAAAAATTAAATTTTACTTAAAATATTTTAAGTTTAAACTGAAGATGAATTTGCGTTTTATTTTATTTTGTTAAGAAGAGAAAAGAAAACTTTTTATTTGAAATTATTTACAAAGATGGAGTTGAAAAAGAAGTTGATAATTCTACTTCGAAATATTTTTGTTCATTTGCTAAATTTTATTTTTCAAAAAGTGTCGTCTTGTTTCATTAAAGAAAATAAGAAAATGTTAACCAAGAGTTGCTTATTGAAAATGGGCATGGCTCAAAATCATGTAAGAAGGCACAATTTAACTCTGTCACAAAAAGCATTGACATTCAAAGACTTGTAGCATAAACAAATAACATTTATTCAGTATTTGATAAACCAAATATTGTCACGACCTAAGCCTAGGGCCTAAACGTGATATGTCGAATGGGAAACCCGAAGGAACGCAACACAAGCATATCAACTTATCATTACACATCATTGGTCACGGAAGCATGTAAAAGACATAAAATGAACTAAGGGGCAAAGGGTCTAAGGGTATCTTACAAATCAACATCATCAAGAGACAGGGAGTCAATGCTCATACGTAGATACATAACTTGTCCAACAAACTCCTCTAAATACATAGATAGAGTAGGGGCCAAGACAAAGTAATCGGGCTCACCCTCATAGTCAAAATAGAATATAAGATAGTATCTCAATACATAGATAATAGCAACATAGAGTAAAGTCCCCAAAGAGGAGGACTCACCACCTAGCTTTGAGTAGAACCTATCTAGACACATGGAAGAAGAGGATGATCAACTTGAATGCTGGTTCCTAGATTATGATATCATGTAGGAAAGAGTATGTGTTAGCATGTTTGAATGCACTTAGTATGTGGGATATAATGCAGCAATAGATAAGCTTCATAGTCAACATACATAACAATAGACAATAGACATGATATAGTAATGTGACAAGTATGATTAATGCATAAGTAAAACATGCTTAAGTAACTCATGCTCATATAGGTTATCAATAGTAAAGCATAGACAAACTGGATTTCCAAAGTGTAATCCCCTTGGTCGGTCTGTGATGATCTCACCCCATCAACCTGGTGGTGTGGTACGAACCCCTTACATGGTTGATGCTAATCACACCTTATCACCCTGGTGGCAAAGTACAAACCCCTCAGATGGTTTAATGAGTACAAACCCCTATATCGGTTGATGATGATCTTACCTCATCACCCTAGTGGTGTGGTACGAACCCCTCACATGGTTGCTGGATACAAAACTCCACCTTGGTTTTCTGGACTCTTAGTCTCCCGAATTGGGAATGGTCTAATGCAAGACATTATATAGAACATATCATGTGCATAAGCTCATTTCATCAGTAAAACATCATTCATATCATATCTCATACTTTGGACATTCAATTCCACAAGAAACTCTAGCCGAACATCTTATCAAACATTTGGGAGGTATGTAATAGGGGTAAAAGACCATGCAGGTTAGAGATGAAATCATGAAAGAAAATTTATTGTAAAATCATCAATAAACACCTTTCAACACCCTCAAGACATTCAAATCAAACCCCCTCATCAAATCCAACATTAGACCAAGATTTAGAGCTAAAAACATGCTAAAACAACTCTACTTTCATGAACTAAAATCAATATGCAGCAAAGTTCTCAATGTAGAAGACCAACATGTAAAATCAACTTTAAATCATGCAATATTAATAAAAAAGAGGCTCAGGCACCATGAGTGAAAGGATCTAATAGTTCAACACCACATACCTTAGCTTTGGAGAAGCTCTTTGGTGAAGATTGAAAATGGAAGCTTGAAGTTTGAAGGAAATCCTTAGTTCCAGATGAAGGTTTTCAGTCTTCAATTTTGGAGTGAAAATATTGCTAAGTGTTTTGGGGAGTATTGGGAAATGTTTAGGGTGACATGAGGGTAAAATGTAACTAAGTATCGTTGAAAACACATTTGGGAACACTTAGTCCCAAGACATAAAAGTCTTGGACTGAAACAATAAAATTGGGCCAAATTAACACTACTGTGCGATAGAAGCGCATCGCAGAACTATCGCGGATTGCCTTTGGAAATTGAAATTTTGGAAAAAATAAAGTTTGCTAAGGTTGCTCTAAAATCATTGTTAGACACTTTTCCCCTAATTTGGAACCCCTGTGTCACGACCCAACCCCGGGGCCGTGAATGGTGCCGATAGGACACCGCGACAACCGCTTATACTGATTCTTTACTTATGACAGCTAAGGAATTTCACAAAAATTTCGACAGAGTTTCCTCTGTTTTACTGACTAACCCACCTGC
>JAOTQJ010006649.1:0-18375 GCA_025642045.1 Solanum sejunctum
TATTTCTCGTTCAGGAGGTAAGCCTAGGAGTTCTTCAGGGAACACATCAACAAATTCATTCACTACTGGAACTGACTAAAGATCTAAGCCTAGGTGATTCTTCCTTCATATCCCTCACTCTAACTAGATGACATCTATACGCCTTGGTTATCATCTTTTTTGCCTTATAATAAGAGATAAACTTACCATTTGGTGCTCCAATATTGCCTTCCCATTCAATAACTGCCTCATTTGGAAAGTGGAAGTATACTCTGTTAGTTTGACAATCTGCGGTGGCATAACAAGAAGCTAAACAATGCATACCTATTATAACATCAATTCCACCATTTCTAACTCAATTAGGTCAGCCAATGTTTCATGCTCACAAACAGTTGCTACATAGTCATAATAAACCCTTCTAGCCATAATAGATTCACCGATTGGTGTGGACACTTCAAATGGTTTGTTCAATAATTTAGGTGTTCTCTTAAGCTTCCTAGCAACTAGTGGAGTAATGTATGATATAGTAGAACCAGGGTCAATTAATGCGTATACATTATTTGAAAAGATGGACAATGTACCTGTGACCACATCAGGTGAAGCTTCTAAATTCTACCGACTCCCCAGAGCATAATTGTGATCCTGGACTCCGCTAGAGCTCGCTGCCCCTCTAACACCTCTACCATGACCAATAGGTGCTTCTTGACCCTTAGCTGATAGAGGAACTGACGATGATGATACAACAACTGATCTAGTAGATTATGCTATACCACCCATACGTCTCCTCAGGCAATCTCTCATCATATTACCTGGCGCACTACACAATAACAAACATCTATCCCACAATGACATATACTCGAATGACTCCTTCCACAATATTTACAAGGCTGCCTAGGAGTCATTCGTTGGACTGTCGAATAACTTGTTGTACGTATACCTTGTCCCTTTTCTCGTTAATCAAACTGATTACTTCGAGACCCTTGAAATTATGGTGGATCACTGGCTACAGAGTAAGAGGATGATGGCCTAGGTGGTCTATTAGAAAACTGAGGCCTAAGCTCACTTTGGGGTGGCATAAACTGCCCTGTAGATCTAGCTTTTTTGACCTGCCCCCTTTCCAACTCTTGTATCCTTCTCCTCTGCCTCTAATTCTCTAATTTTTGTGCAAAAGCCTGCATTCTTGCTATGTCCATATCTTTGTTCAAGGAAGCAATAGTGTAGTCTTTGACCAGAAAAGTATCCAACCTATCTATATAACGATGAACTCAATCTGCAATGGTAGCAACTATATTAGGAGCATACCTCTCTAGGGAATTAAATAGAAAGCTATAGTCCCTCACACTCATATTCCCTTGGTAGAGATTCAGGAATTGATCTGCATGGGCCTCTTGGATCTCTAATGGCAAATAATGGTTAAGAAATGCCTCTTTGAATTCGTTCCAGGTTGTTGGAGGTGCATCTATACCCTTAGATTGCTTCCAAGCTTCATACCACAGTATAGCCACACCCTTAAATCTATATGTCTCTAACTCGATAGATTTTGTACCACTCATGTGCATAGAATCTAAAGTGCGCTGAGTCTTGTCAATAAAGTCTTGGGGTCTTTGTTAGGATCTGACCCAGTGAATGATGGAGGGTCTAAATTAAGAAAATCATGTATCCTCATACCAGCTATCTTATTTGTACCACCTGTACCTATAACTGGAGCTTCCTACCTTTGACCTTGGCCAATAACTATACGATTCAATAGTTGAACTGCATTTCACAGATTCTGCAAGATAGCATCAATAGATAGTTCTGGAAGAATTTCATTACTTCCGGGTTCATCAAGAACTAGAGGAGTTGAAGATGTCTGTGTCAAAGACTCCTCTTGAACCTCATCTTATTGTCTTACCTAGCTGGGTATACCAACCACCATCTCTACTCCCTTCCCTTTACCTTTGTTCTGACTTGTTTCTAGCATACTTGCTGTATAAAATCATTTAGGAATTAGACATAATGCACCTACTACACTTGACTTTATGTCATGATCTAAATAATAAAAAGAAAGTAACAACTCCTAAATGCCACTTAGCCTCCTGCTTATAAATATGGTGTACAACACATCAATAAACAAGATTCTACAAAGACACAGCTTTGCAGACTCCCTAGGATGACCTGCTCAGATACCACTTCTGTCATGCCCCAAAGTCCTGATAGGGCAGACTGGTATCCATTGCTGATAGGGCTCGGGAGAAACAACCAATATCTATTTGCTTTCTATACATATTATGAGGGGTTTCGATGTTTGACATGCCTTTAATAAAATTAATAGTGATAACAAGCCAAAAAAGAAATGTATATGACTAGGCCGTTGGGGCCACAGTATTTATAGTAGGAGACATTACCATGCCTTTGCTTTACATAGTCTACAAAGTCATTAGATAAGAGAAAAACATCTGATAAAGATCAAGACAGGCCCCGCCTCGACTAACTATATAATATAAATATATAAGCTCTAGACACACATAAAGCCCCAGAGTAACCTAGATCTTGGTGTCAGCAGCTGGATAACTTGTACTCCTACTGTGTAGATCTACTAGCACCTGTACCTGTAGCATGAAATGCAGGTCCCCCATAAGAGACGTCATTACGAGATAATGTACTGAATATGCAAGGTAGGATATACTATATATGAAGTAATAACTCAAATGACACCATGCAGTGGTAACAGATTAGTGACCGCCTTTGGTTATACTTTAGAATCATGTACTTTATGTTCTTTATATTACTTTACCATTACTGTATAATTTGTGCATAGGTGTAATACAAATGACCAACTGATTAGTGATAAATTGTATGAGGATCATACTTGGCTAGGTTCTTCCTTAACCCCTCGGGCTACCACCCGTGATGGAATCGTCCCTGGCTAGGTGATTCTTCCACCCCTTAGGCTACCACCCATCTATAAACAATATACTTTATCTTTTGATTACCTTTGAGGTGGTTCTTTTGGTGGTTGCAATATTAAATCTGTAGGAATGTAGATGTAACATGTGACATATAGACAATCATATAAGACAATATGACAATGAAAAGAGTACATTACATAAATAATGAAGTACGTATAAAATGGAACAACTTGTGACTTTATTTAGTAACAAGAACCCATGTAACTTAGTATCCAAGCATGTATGTAGATTTGAAGGTGACTATGTATAGAAGCATGTGAATATGTCAAAGAGTGGAGATACAGTTAAAAGTTGTGTCAGAGTTGACAAGTGCCTTTATGTGCCAATGCAGAATCTAGATTTCATGCCAAGTAATACAAAATCAAGTAGCTTTACATACCTCATTATATGACCTTGTTACTACCTCGAGATAACCTTCCCTTTCTATAAATACTTATCTACAACATACTAGGTTATAAAACTAGCATTAGTAGCCAATAGATACATCTTGGGTGCCCAATCACATAAAAAAAACTCAGGCAGCAAGCGGGTATTTATAAACCCGAGCGTATTCCTTTAACCTTTTTGCCCTTCATTGTATTTTCTAAAACATATTTTCATGTATGCATCATGTATAGCCTGTTCTAGTACCAGAACAACCTTGCAACAGCCCACAAAGTACAACACATAATAATTCTACACAACCTAAAAGTGGACAGCATAACGTCACCTTCCTTCACTATATTTCGATGACGACAATTGCAAACCTATTCCAACTCTAACAAAACTATTCCAACAATATTTACACATGAAAACAGACCTAGAATAGTCTTGTAACAGCACTCAAGAAGTCATGAAGGATGTGAGCCAATAATCTTCCATCCAATAGCCCACAAGTTCTAATCAACATTACACTTAAAATTGCAGAATAAAATGCGTTTGTTAAATGAAACCAACATCAGGGCAAATGGGTTAGGCCTTATCTAGTAGCTTGGCAATTACACTTAGGCCTAAATGGGTCTCCAAGTTGATGGGCTTGGGCTGCCTATTTTCCAACTTTCTCTTAGTTAGTTTTGGGCACAAATGGTCAAGTGGGTTGTGATGTCTTTGGGCCATTTTTAATATACTTATTGGTCTAAAAATATAGTACATGGGTGATGCTAAAACATGTGCCAAACATGGACTTTATTCATAATCGGATTTGGACTAATTCGACATCGAGTCTCATCTCCGTTTAGCTAGCAAATTTAAGTTAAGTAGGTGACTCACCTGGTAGCTTATTAAGTCCTACAATCACCTCAATTCTCTTAATTCATTTAAGGCCATGACCTTCTCAATTTGACAAAAATATGTGTACACTCAACCCTATTAAGTGTTAAATGCACATATCCACCTATGACATGAGATTCAAGCACTTTTTAAAAATGAGAGCTAATTTGACCAAACCATATCATGTTTCATTTGTGTAGTACTAGTATTGTAAGGTGTGGGATGTTTCATAACCCTTGATTTTAGAGCAACCATATCAAAATTCGAAATTCCCAAATACAAATTCCAAAGAGCTTTTAGCGCCCTTGGCGCATCCAGTGTTAAATTTTGCCCAATTTTTACTTTGGTCCAAGACTTTTACATCTTAGGCCTAACTGTTCCGAAATATGAAAATGCCTATACATATCCATTTTTCACCCTCGTATCATTCTAAACATTCCTTAATACTTATTCAAATACTTAGACAAATATTTTACTCCTAAAATCAAGTCTCAAAACCCTCTTCGAATCTAAGGATTTTCTCTTAAGCTTCAACTCTCCATCTTCAATCTTCATCAAGTTCATCTCCAAAGCTAAGATATGTGGGTTTCTTTCATGAGTTCCTTTTACCAATGATGCCCAAGCCTCCTTTTATCATAATTTGCATGATTTAAAGTTGATTTACTAATGAATCTTATTTATTATGAAAATGACAGCACACTATAATGGGGTTTATGAAATTGTGACTGTTTTACTATGTTTTGAGCAATGAATCTAAGGTCTATGATAAGAAATTATAGATGGTATTGATGTATATTATGTTAGGGTGTTACCAAGTAGTTATTGATTAATTTACACTAGTTTTTCTAGCATAATTTCACTCTTGAATTGCAAGATTTTACACTAGCATTACACGCCCTCTAAGTGTTTGATAAAATGTCAGGTTATAGATTTTTGAGGAATTGAAGGTCTAATGTATGTCTTATAAGTTAAATGACTATATGATGATAAAATGATAATGCAATGATGATGGGCTTATGATGAAAAGGAATATATGTGTATGATGATGAAAGGAGTATGTATATATATATGATATTATCTCAATATAGTGTTGGAGATGACCAAGCCTAGCTTGGGGGTTGTAGGACCAGGTAACCTGTCGAATGGTTGGTACATTGGTCACCTAGCTCGGGGGTTTATATGCCTAGGTAACCTTGTTGTTGGTTGTTACCTATCAAACTTGATAGGGGTTAGTACTCCGTTCACCTTGATTGGGGGTTTCTACTCCGTCAACCTTGGTCCCAATTTCCCCTTGTTTACATTTATCTCTAATTGTCATTCTAATTTCTTTTGTGACCAAGGATGTGTAATGATATATTATGAGTCTTGTTTCGGGGTTCTTTTGTGTTCCTCATTACCGATCACATCTAGGCCCTAGTATTGGGTCATGACAAAGGTGGTATTAGAGCACTAGGTTGTTAGATCCTCAGAGTCCAACACTACGTTGATTAGACTCTTATTCGTGGTTGTGTTGTGCACCACAACTATGAGTAGGGGGCTATGAGATGTTTTAGGAAATGTTTCACTTCTTCATGTTCTAAGTCAAGCTATAGAATTGAAGTAAGCTTTCCCTCTAACGATTGTCCTTTATTATTCTAGATATTGCCTAATACAAGGGAAAGACGAGCCCCCACTCCCGATGAGCAACTGGCCAATGGAGAACCTTAGAGATGCTCTCATCTTCCTTTCACAATTGGTGGATAATCAAGCCAACTAAGGGTTATAAGCCCCTCACGCTCTACACTGGCCTCTCGGAAAAGAGACTTTATGAGAATGAGTCCCCCAGAATTCCATGGGTCAAATGTTAGTGAGGACCCCCTAGCGTTCATTGATGAGGTCTACAAAATTTTTTCCATCATGGGTGTGATGCCGGAATATAAGGCAGAGTTGGTGGCATACCATCTCAAAAGGATAGCATAAATATAGTTCAACAATGGATAGAGGAAAAGGGAGTCAATTATGTGGTGCTTTGGGAGGAGTTCAAGGTGGCCTTGCTTAATCTGTTCTTGCCCCTTGAAGTTACAGAAGCTAAGTTGGTGGAATTTATGAATTTGAGACAAGGGTCCACAAGTGTGAGGGAGTATGTCCTCATGTTCAATTAACTTTCACAGTTTGTTCCTCACTTGATTGTCAATCCCAGGTCATGAATGAACATATTTGTTATATGTTTCTCAAACTTGGTAAGTGAAGAATGTTAGTCAGCCATGTTGATTAATGACATGGACTTGTCACCTTTAATGACCTATGCTGAACAAATGATAAAGGGGAAATTTAGGAAGAGAAGGGGTAAGAGGCCAAGGGGGACCATCTTGAGGGTATGTTCAAAAAGAGTGGCCGGTCCCATCCAAGCCAAGGGTCTACTCATGCATTTGATAAGAGGGTTTCAAATGATCTTTCGAGGGCCCAAGGTGTAAGGGGTGTGGCTCCTATTGATGTGTGTCCGAAGTGTGGTAAGGATTATGGCGGCCCATGTTTGAGGAATACCAATTTTTGTTATGGTTATGGGGAAATGGGGCATAAGGCGATAGATTACTCTCAAAGTTGCAAAAAGTGCAAGGAGGTTCATCCACATGGTTCTAATACAGTCCCATTGGGGAGATGTGGCCGACAAGATGGTTCCCCAAGTCACAACTGGTTCTATGCTTTTGCATGGTGGGCAAGGGATTGATGTAGTCCCCGATGTTGCGACTTGTATGTTGAAAATCTTTGACTTTGACGTGTATGCATTAATTGATTTGGGTGCCACTCTTTGATTTCTTACCCCCTTTGTTGCCCAAAAGTTCCATGTTGACCTCGAGTTGTTGCATGAGTCATGTGATCTGTCTACTCCTATTGGTATATCTATTGTTGCTAGAAATGTTTATAGAAGTTGTCCTATTTGCATCTTGCATAAAGTGTTGCCTTGTGATCTTGTTGGGTTAGACATTGTTGATTTTGATGCCATTCTTGGGTTGAATCTTTTGCATACCTACTATGCTTCTATTAATTGTAGAACTCATAGGGCCAAATAACAATTTCCAAATGGACCCATCCTTGAGTGGGAGAGTCAAGATGTGCTGGTGAAGGGTAGATTATCTCTTGCATTAAAAATCGTAAGATGATCTCTAAGGTATGGCTTTACCATCTTGTGAGGGTTAGGGATATGGAGTCTAAAGTCCTTCCTGTAGAGTCGGTTTCGATTGTAAATAAGTTTCTTGATGTATTTTAGATTACTTTCTTGGTGTTCTTCCTAAAAGGGAAATAGACTTTGGCATAGACCTCCTCCCCGATACTTAACCCATTTCTATTCCCCCTTAGAGTATAGCCCCGATAGAGTTGAAGGAGTTGAAGGAACAATTAAGGGACTTATTGGAGAGGGGATTTATTAGACCTAGCCAATCACCTTATGGTGCTCCGATGTTGTTTGTGAAAAAGAATGATGTGTCCTTTAGGATATGTATTGACTATCGGTAACTCAATAATGTCACCATCAAGACTAGGTATCCTCTTCCAAGGATTGATAATGTGTTTGACCAATTGCAAGGGGCTAGCAATTTCTCTAAGATTGATCTTCAGTCCTAGTATAATCAAGTAAAAGTGAGGAAGTGTGATACTCCTAAGACTATCTTTTGGAATAGATATGGGCATTATGAATTTGTGGTGATGTCCTTTGGGTTGATCAATACATCAACCATATTTATGCACCTCATGAATAGGGTCTTTTAACCCTACTATGATTCCTTTGTTGTGATATTCATTGATGACATTTTTATCTATTTTCATGGTGAGGAGAAACATAGGATTCATTTGAGGGGCTTGTTACAAATTTAAAGGAGGAGAGATTGTATGCAAAATTTAAAAAGTCTGAATTTTGGTTGAAGGAGGTGGCTTTTCTAGGACATGTGGTATTGGGTGATAGTATTAAGATGGATCCAAAGAAGATTGATGTGATTAGAAATTGGCCTAGACCATTGACCCTATCAGACATTAGAAGTTTCCTAGGCTTAGCGGGCTATTATCAGAGGTTTGTGAATGGGATTCCTTCTATTGTTTCCTCTATGACAAAATTATCTCAAAAGAAGGCAAGTTTGTGTGGTCCGATAAATGTAAAAGAAGTTTCCAAACATTGGAAGACAAGCTTATGCCCGTTCTTATATTGTCACTACAGGACGGGCTTAAGGGATTTGTGGTGTATTATGATGCTTCTCAAGTTGGTTTGGGTTGTGTGTTGATGTAAAATGGTAAGTTCATAGCTCATGCTTCTATACAACTCAAAATATATGGAAGAAACTACCCTATCCATGATCTAGTGTTAGTAATCGTTGTGTTTGCATTAAAGTTTTGGCGTCACTACTTGTATAGGACACATGTTAATGTGTTCATCAATCATAAGAGCCTCCAATATGTATTCACTCAGAAAGATCTCAACTTGAGGCAAAGAAGATGGTTAGAACTTCTTAAGAATTATGATATGAGTGTGCAGTAGCATCCGGGTAAGGCAAATAAGGTGGTGAACGCCTTAAGTATGGTGTCCATGGGTAGCCTAGCTTATGTTCATAGTGGTGAGAAAGAGATGGCTAGAGAGGCGCATCGATTGGCTAGATTGGGAGTTAGGTTGGAAGAGGATGGTAATAGTGGTGTTTTTTTGGTTGATAGTTCCAAGTCTTCTTTGATTGATGAGGTGATGAAAAAACAAGATATTGATCTCTCCTTGTTAGAATTAAAGGCCTTGGTGAAAGAGGTTAAGGTGGAGTTTTTCTCCCAAGGGGGAGATGGTACCCTTAGGTATTAGAGTAGGTTTTGTGTATCGTATGGTGATAGTTTGATAGAAAAGATCCTTGATAAGACCCATAACTCTTATTATTCTATCCACCTCGGTTCCACAAAAATGTATAGAGACTTGAGGGATGTGTATTGGTGGGGAGGCATGAATAGGGATATTACCAAATTCGTGTTCGGTTGTCATACATGTCAATAAGTATGAGCCGAACATCAAAGGTCGGGTGGCCTAACCTAAGACATTGAGGTCCCTACTTAGAAGTGGGAAAAGATAAATATGGATTTTCTAGTTGGCTTGTCCAAGACTAGAAAGGGTTTGAATTTTCTAGTTGGGTTGCCCAAGACTAGAAAAGATTTTGATTCCATTTGCGTTGTGGTTAATAGGATAATAAAATTGGCTCACTTTCTACCTGTTAAGACCACATTTGGGAAAGCTTGTACATTCATGACTTGGTAAGGTTGCACAGATTCCTTTGTCTGTCATATCGAAGCATGGGGCATAATTAAATTCACAATTTTGGATGTCCTTCCAAAGGGTTTTTGTACTGAAGTTAAGCTTTCTACAACCTTCCACACTCAAATGGATGGCCAATCCAAGAGGACCATCCAAACCCTTGAGGATATGCTTAGAGCATCTGTGTTGGAGCTTAAAGGTAGTTTGGATGATCATCTTCCATTGATTGAGTTTGCCTACAACAATAGTTATCATTCTAGCATTGGTATGGCTCCATTTGGGGCTCTTTATGGGAGACATTGTAGATCACTGGTCAGACAGTTTGAGGTTGGTTAGATAGCTTTGTTGGGACAACATCTTATAATGGAGGCTATTTAGAAAGTTAGAATGATTAGGTAAAGGTTGAAGATGACCCAAAGTCATCAAAAATCCTATGTCAATGTGAGAAGAAGAGACCTTGAATTCAAAGTTGGTGATTGGATCTACCTAAAGGTTTCATGCAGGAAGGTTGTGATCCATTTTTGTAAGAATGCCAAGTTCAGCTAAGATATGTTGGTCCTTATAAGGTCACGATCAGGGTTGGCAAGGTATCTTATGAGTTGAGGTTGGCTAGTGAGATGGAATTGGTTTATCTGATATTCCATATGTCTATGTTCAGGAAATGAGTGGGTGATCCAAATGTGACTGTGCCTCTTAATGTTGTAGGTGTTTTTGATAATGCTTTGACATATGAAGAGGTTCTAGTTCAGATTTTTGATAGGCAAGTAAAGAGGTTGAGAAACAAAGAGGTGGCTTCTGTTAAGGTCCTTTGGAGGAATCAACAAGTTGAGAGTGCTACATTGGAGGCCAAGGTGGACATGAAAAAGTGATATCCTTACCTTTTCCACTCCACTCAATCCTAAGGAATTGATCTAAGTCCCTCATTTGATCTTAAGTCTTAAGTTCAGACCCATGTCATTGCATATGTTCATGTTTAAATTGACAAATCCATGAAGATTTTACAATTATGATGAAGTTTTTGAAATGATGTTTAAGTGCATTGTTGCATCTCTATGAGGGCTGAAATTGTCATATTTGCGCATCTCATATATAACTCTTTGACATTCGGGGACGAATGTTCCCAATGGGGGAAATTAAGATAACCCCAAAAATGTGCCTTGGAAGTTTTCAAAATTGTAATTTCTATATCTCTTAAAATTTGTGCGTGATAATAAAACTTTGACTTCATATTCTTGTTCAGGGGTCAAAAATTTGGGGGAGAAGTGTCTAACCCCATAGTTAGAACAATCGTATCAAAATTCAAAATTCCCAAAAAGAAAATTCTAGAGAGCTTTTTGCGCCCCTAGCACTAGTGTTAAATTTTTCCCAGTTTTGACTTCGTCCAAGACTTTTAAGCCTTGGTTCTAATTTTTCCCAAACATGAAAATGCCTATACTTGACCATTTTTCACCCTCGTATCGTTCTAAACATTCCCCAATACTTAATCAAACACAGCCAAATATTTTACTCCTAAACTCAAGTCTCAAAACCCTCAATAGATCTAAGGATTTCCTCTCAAGCTTCAAGAATGCATCTCCATTCTTCATCTGGTTCATCTCCAAAGCTAAGGTGTGTGGGTTTCTTTTAGCAAAGCCTCCTTTTACCCTAATTTGCAGGATTTAAAGTTAATTTACTCATGGATCTTATTTATTATGAAAATCACTGCACATTATATTGGGTTTTATGAAATTGTGACTGTTTTACTATGTTTTGAGCTATGAATCCAAGGTCTATGATGAGAGTTTATGAAGGGTACTGATTGTTTTAGGGTGTTACCAAATATCTGTTGATATCTTTATGTTGATTTTTCTAGCATGATGTCACTCTTGAATTGCATGGTTTTACACTAGCATTACACCCTCTAAGTATTTGATAAAATTCTGGTTATGGATTCTTAGGGAATTGAAGGTCCAATGTATGTCTTTTGAGCTTCCTGACTATATGATGATGAAATGATGATAAGTTGATGATGAAATGATGATGGGATGACCAAGCCTAGCTCGGGGGGTTATAGGCTTGGGTAACCTATCAAGGGGTTAGTACCTTATTCACCTAGCTTGGGGGGTGTAGGCCTGGGTAACCTGGCTTGGGTTAGTACCCATCAACCTTGATAGGGGATTTGTACTCTGTCAACCTTGATGGAGGGTTTGTAATCTGTCAACCTCGGTAGGGGGGTTTGTACTCATCAACCTCACGAAGGGGTCCGTACCTTATTCACCAATGCAAATGGGTAGTAGGCCTTGGCTTATACTATAATGGTCACTCCTTACACTCATACTAATCTACATAAGTGTGCTTTTACTTTAAGCACCATTCATACATGCCAAAATTATTAGTATGTTATTCATTGCTTATGATTATGCATTTTGTCTATGATACCTACTTCTTGTTGCATTGCATCTACATACTTAGCATATTAAAACTTACTAATGCATACTCTATGCCTACATGAGGTTACCATGTAGTAACTGGTGTATCGCTTGATCCTCCTCCTCTACGTGGCTAGTATGACTTGTATCAAACTTGTCGGTGGGTCTTCCATTTCAGGGATGTTAATTATGATCTATTGCTATGCATTAAGACTTTCTCTTTTTGACTTATGTATTGACTATGAGGTTGAGCCCAATTGTTTTGTCTTAGCCGTCGCTCTTATTTATATAGTAGAGGTGTTATTGGACATGTTATGTATCTATGCTATGAGCTTGACTCTATTGACTCTTGATGCTTATAATATGGAAGTTTATCCTTAGTCCCAAATTTCCCTTGTTTACATTTATCCCTTATTGTCAATCTAATTGCTACAGCGACCATGGATGTGTAATGATCTACTATGAGGCTTGTTTGGGGTTCTTTTGGGTTCCCCATTAACCGGTCATATCTAGGCTTTTTGCTTGGGTCGTCACAGGTGTTGTTGCACATGATATGTATCTTTTCTATGTACCTTGACTCTCTCTTATTTCTTCATAGTTATGATATGGAAGTTTACCCTTAGTCCCAATTTTCGTTATTTATGCTTATCTCTTATTGTTATTTTTAATTGCTTTCGCAACCAAAGATGTGTAATGATACCTATGAGGCTTGTTTGGGATTCCTTTGGATTTCCTATTTGCCAGTCATGTCTAGGCCCTAGGCTTGGGTCATGATATTGGGATTCAAAGCTGTATCTTGCTTGGTCTTTCTTATGTCGTTTAGGGGCTCTTCCTACACATATATTATGTCCTATGCAAGTTGAATGATTTATAAGCATGTTTTACTTCAAGTATTGATTATGCATGGCATATTGAGATTAAACTTATCTATTGCCTATTATTATGCATTTTTACTATATTGGCTTATGTCTTATTGCATTGCATCCTAATACTAAGTAAATTCAAATGTACAAATGCATACTCTATGCCTACATGATATTGCCATATCGGGATTGGAGAAACATTTGATCATCTTCCACGTAGCTAGTATGATCCTTTGAAGCTGGCTTTGGTAAGTCCTGAAGTTCGAGGATGCTAACATTATTACTCTTGCTGTTTTGAGACTTCTTGTAACACCCCACACCTTACAATACTAGTACTACACAAATGAAACATGACATGATTTGATCAAATTAGCACTAATTTTTAAAAGTGCTTGAATCTCGTGTTAATGGGCTATATGTGTGTCTAACGCTTAAGAGGGTCGAGTGCATACATGTCTTGTATTGAATTGAGGAGATCACAGTCTTAAACAAAGTGAGAGAATTAAGGTGCTTATAGGACTTAGGAATCTAACAGGTGAGTCACCTACTTGCTTAGCTTAAATTTGCTAGCTAAATGGAGACGAGGCTCAATGTCGGATTGGTCCAACTCCAATTATGAATAATGTCCATGCTAAGCTTGTAACTTTAGCCTATTTTTTAGCATCATAAATGGACTACATTTTCATCCCAAGAAGTATATTAAAAGGGCCCAAGTACATCACAACCCACTTGGCTAATTTGGCCCAAACTAAGTGAAGAGAAAGTTGAAAAATGGGCAGCCCAAGCACATCAACTTAGAGACCCATTTAGGCCCAAGTGTAAGGGCCAAGCTGCTAGATAACAACTTATTAATATGTGGTAAAAGCTGGTCGAAAGTTCAAGAGTAAGTCAGCCAAGAGGCCCTTTATAAAGGGCTCAAAATAGGTCTCATAAGTCATTTGCAACTTGACAAAAACAAAAATCAGATTGCTCTCTAAGTTATCTTTCAACATTCCTTGATTTTGTAAAGCAACCAAAAGAGGTTTATAGGGTTCTTAAGGAGTCTGTTCACCTACAAGGCCAAGGTAAGTAATTATAGCCGTTAATTTAGTATAGTTTCTTCATGAAAAACAAAAAGTATATGCTAGTATGTTTGTGCTAGAAAATTTGGATAGCATGTGTTCAGAAAGTTGCTGTACACTTGCCTTTTGTTTTAGTGACCTCACTATGGTTTATGGGATGTATTATGAAGAACATTTTATGTTATTTTCATGGATTGAGTTATAGATATTACCCTAAGGTTTCTTCCCTAATTTTGGTTTCATTAAACAAACAAGTTTTATTGTGCTATCTTAAATGTAATGTTGATTGGAACTAGTGGGCTGTTGGGTGGAAGGATATTGGCTCACGTCCTTCATGACTTCTTGGGTGCTGTTCTAAGACTATTATAGGACTATTTGTATCTATAAATGTTATTAGAACAATTTGGTTAGAGTTAGAACAGGTCTAGAATTATCAATGTTTAAATGTAGCGAAGGGAGGTAACGTTATGTTGTCCAGTAGTATATTGTGCTTTGTGGGCTGTTGAAAGACTGTCATGGCACTAAAGTAGGCTGCATATGATGTGTACATGCGAATGTGCATTACACAAATATGATTAGGGGCATAAAGGTTGAAAGAATATTCTCGGGTTTATAAATACCTTCTTGCTGCCCGTGTATGTTTTCTTTATGAGATTGGGCTACCAAGATGTATTTATTTGCTGCTAAAGCTAGTCTTATCACCTTCTTTGTTATAGATAAATATTTGGAGAAAGGAAAGGTTATCTTGAGGTAATAGCGAGGTCGTACAGCGAGGTATGTAAGGCCACTTGATTTTGTATTGTTTGTCATGAAACATAGATCCCTCCTTGGCCCATAAAAGGAACATACCAACTCTAACACAACTATTAACCGTGTATTCACTCTTTCACATATTCATATGATCCTATACATAGTCACTTGAAAACCTACGTATATATTTCGATAAAAACATACACGAGTTCGTTCTACTAAATAAAGTTTATGTTTGTTATACCTCCTATACATTTCATTATTTGTGCAACTTACCCCTTTCATTGTGGTATTGTCTTTTGTGATTATTTACATGTAATATGTTGTATCTCAAAACCTACAACTCCAATATTACGATCACCAAAAGAGTCATCTCAAAGATAATTAAAAGGTAAAGTAAAAGTATGTTGCTTATTGATGGGTGGTAGCCCGAGGGGTGGAAGAATCACCTAGCCAAGGTCGATCCTATCATGGGGATAGCGCGAAGGGTTAAGGAAGAGCCTAACTAGGGCCAATCCTGATATAGTTTTACGACTGATCAGTTGGTCATTTGTATTACTTGTTGTGCACAGATTATACAACAAAGGTAAAGTAATAAAAAGAAGATAAAGTACATCATCCCACAGTATAATCAAAGGTGGTCCCTTATCCTATACTAGTGCATAGTTTCATTTGAGTTGTTATTTCATGTACAATATTTCCTGCCTTACATATTAGTACATTATCTCATAATAACGTCCCTTATGGGGGACCTGCATTTCATATTGTAGGTACAGGTGCTAGTAGATCTCCCCAATAGGAGTATAGGATATCCAGCTATTATTACGAAGCTCCAGCTTACTTTAGAGCTTTGTGTGTGTCTAGAGATTATATTTTTGTCTTGTATAGTTAGTCGAGGTGGGGCCTATCTTGGCCCTTATTAGATATTTTTACTTATCAAGAGGCTTTATAGACTATGTAAATTAAAGTATGGTCCTATCTCGTACTTTAAACACCTTAGCCCTAACAGCTTAGCCATATACATTTCCTTTTGGCTTGTTATCACTGTTTATTTTCTTAAGGCATGTCAAATGTAGAAGTCACTTAAAATATGTATAAAAAGCACATGGACACAGGTTGGTTCTCCTGAGCCTCATCGGCAAAGGGTGTCAGTCCGTCTTAATGGGATTTTGGGCGTGACACTTCTTTAAGTTGAAAATTTGTTACTATGAGGGTGAGCCTGGAAAGTGACTTGGCCATCCTCCATTACATGTTAGAGGTATTGCTGGATATTATTATGTACTTATGCTTGAGTTTGAGTCTTTAATGCCTTAATGATTATCAAAGACATCCCTTAATCCTACTTTAGTTTTTATTATATCTCTTGTTATTGTTTGCCTTGCTTTCGTAACAAAGGATGTGTGATTGATATGGTAAAAGACTTGTGTAAGTCCCTTTGGGTTCCCATTCATCATGTCATATCTAGGCCCTAAGTTTTAGTCGTGACAAACTTGGTATTAGAGCACTATAGTGATATTCCCAAGATAGCTTTCTGGACTAGCCACGTGGAGGACGATCGAGAGGTGCTCCGATTCTAGATGGTAACATCATGCATGCATGAGTATGTGTTAGTACGTTTGAATATACTAAGTAGTAGGATGTAATGCAACAAGTTATAAGCCAACATAATCCAAAATCCATAGTCATAAGCAATAGATAGGTATAATATCAATACGACATGCATGTTCAATGCTTTTGGTACAACTTATACATCATATAACATGCAAATATAGATTAATGTCTTGGGAAGAGACCATAATCATAGAGCAAGCAACTACTACTCAGAATCTGTGGCATGTCACCCCCCGATGAGGTGGTCGAGGTATCTACCCTTCAACATGGTAGTATGGGCATGTCACCCTCAACAAGGTGGTTGAGGTGTCTACCCCTCAACATGGTAGAACGGGCAAGTAACCCTAGACAATTTGTGGTCAACTTGCAACACTATAGGTACTTTTCATGAATTCAATACATAAATACAATCCCTCAATCATCATAAATTCACTTGACTTATAAATGATGTAATAAACCATCAACAACTTGAGAATCCTTGTCAAGACATTTTATCAAATACTTGGTAGATGTGTAATGCTAGTTCAAAATCCTGCAATTCAAGAATGAAATAATATGATAAAACCCAATGTAAATCAACCCAACAACACATAGTAAAACCCACATGTAAGATATCGTGAAATTCATCATCAAATCTCATAACAAATTATAGTTTCATAGCTCAAAACATGTATAGTCACAATAGGCAAATCATCTCATAGTATAAGCCTAAAATAAGTACAGATGTGTTTTCGATCCATACTTCATAAACCCCAAAATATTTTATAGTCATAATCCATAATAGGTAATACTCATAAGTAATACAACTTGAAAACGTGCAATTTTCATAAAATGGGAAGAAGGTTGGGCACCATGGGTGAAAGGACCCAATGTTGAAACCCACATACCTCAAACATGGGTTTTCTTGATGTAGACTTGAAGGAGACTTGAAGCTTGAATAGAGTTCTTGACATCCAGAATTATGCTTGAGACACTTAAATTTGGATAAAATATTTGGTTAAGTGTTATAGAGGGTTTTGAGAGGGTCTTGAGTGGTATAGAGTTGAAAAATAGCTAAGTATAGGTATTTCTATGCATAAATAGGCATGGGGCTAAGACCCCAATCCGTTAGTATGAAATAGGAAAATTATGGAAGTGCAAACACACCTCCACGATGGGTCGACATCGCGGAGGCATTGTGGATGCCTACTATTTTTGAAAATTTTAAGAAAATTATTTTTTTCTATGGGTCTTCAAAAATTTGGTTTATACTCATTTCCCACACAATTTTGTCCCCTGATCAAGAATATAAAGTCAGATTTTTGATATCAAGCACAGGTTTTTAGATACATGAAAATTATAATTATGGGCATTTTTGAAGCACATTTTTGGAGCTTTTATTTTTGATGTTGTATGAGACTTTCTATGGGTCATAGAGCATTCTATGAGTCGTATATAGGTTTCATAAGATTTCCAGTGAGGGGTTAGTTGCTGAAGTTGAAGTCAATGAACCTGTAGATAAGTCGTGGAGCAGTTTACATGTTCTAGAATACCTTTCTTCCCCTGAGGATCAAAGAATTGAACTTGCAGGAAAGTTATCAGACAAAACCCTCTTTACAGGTCATAAAAAACTTTACCACTCATAAAATGGTGTCATAGAAGAGAAGTACAAAATGCCAGCAGCAGATTAAGGAACCTCTACTATGATCCATAGAAGACAATACGGGTCGTAAAGTACCTTTCATATGGTGTACCGACCAACTTTCCTAATTTTTTTAGGATTTATTTTTAATTATTATAAATAGTTCTTTTACATTATTTTTTAGATGTTCTCACCTATTTGTTTAGTTTTGACATAGTACTCAGAGAACTTAATATTTAGAGAGAAAATTATGAGAGTCTTTAAGAACACTTGTGGTGTAATTTGATCTTCAAGCTTGTGATTTTCATTGCCTTTGGATATTCTTGTTCTTAATTCTATTGTGGAAGTGTTTAATTATGTATTCTCAATTCATAATCTCTTTATTTACATATAGTATGAGTAGCTAAATCCACAACTAGGGTTGTGGGTACCATGAAGAACTCATAAAGTTAAATCGGATAATTCACAATTCTAGTTTATAGGTGCATAATATAACAATAGGACATACATGGACAATGCATGTAGTAAAACATGCTTGAAAATATCCATTCTTTTATACCTTACTTAACCCATTAAGATAACATAATTAGCTTATCCAATTACCTTATACTAGAGTGTGAAAGATATAGCAT
>JAOTQJ010006697.1:0-18370 GCA_025642045.1 Solanum sejunctum
ATAGAAGTCAAACCTGTATGTCAACATAAAAATATTTATTCTTTTCAAACATCAAAATAATGCATATCGGACGGGAATGATGGTGACCTCCAAACGCGTGCCATACCATAGCATAACACCAGAAGTTTTAAATCTCCAATCTCCACACAAACCCTCAAACGATCTACGTGAACCAGGGCGAAGGTGCTAAGCGTTCACGAATAATAGAGCATAAAGCATAAAGCATAGAGGTCATCATGCTCGTTCATGGAGCCGAGGCGATAGTTCCACGCACTCCCGTGAGCTGGAAAAATCAAATTATTGCCTTTTTTACTATAGCAACCCTAGAGTTTTTTTCTTGTGGAACAAAGTTTTTTCCCAATTTTTGGCTAAGTGTATATGTATATCTTGTACAAGATATACTCATATATGTAGGCACACATGCACACTTGTGCCAATAAGAAAAGGACACCCACCTTGACCCCATATCCCTTTTTATTCTTAAGGACCTAACTTAGGTATAATATTGCATTCGGTCCCAAACTTTATTAAATCGAACCAATTAAGGACGTTCGGAGTTTAAATTATGTTTGCAGGTCCTACCACCTAGATTATGCATGATTCGTGGCAAAGTGTTGAGAGGTAAAGACAAGGTGGCTATTATTGATTTTGATGGTGTTTTGAGGGTTAATGGTACAGTTTGTGTGCCTAAAGTTGGGAATTGGGTAAAATTGATATTAAAGAAAGCCCATTATGTTAGATATTCCATTTATCCAGATGCGTCTAGGATGTATCATGATCTTAAACAATATTATTAGTGGTTTGGCACGAGGCGAGACATAGTTGAGATTGTGCCAAGTGTTTCAATTGCCAATAGTTGAAGTATAAGCAACAAAAGCCCAGTGCATAGATGCAAAAGATGCCTTTTCCCAAGTAGAAGTGGGATAGAGTAACCATGGATTTTGTTACGGGTTTTCCAATAGCCTTGGGAAAGTTTTATTTAGTTTGGGTGGTCATTGATTATTTAACCAAGTTAACACACGTCTTACTGATGAAGACTAGCTATACGGCGGAGCAGTTAACTAGGTTGTACATTCAAGACATTGTCAGATTGCTTGGTGTGCGAATGACCATAGTATTAGACAGAGGGTTTGTGTTTACTTCCTACTTTTGGTAGGCTCTACAATGTGGTTTGGCTACTAGAGTGGATTTAAGTTCAACCTTTCACCCTCAGACTGATGGTCAGTTAGAGTGCACCATTTAGGTGTTGGAGGACATGCTCATAGCTTGTGTTATTGATTTTTGGGCCCAATGGGAACATTACTTACCATAGGTTAAGTTTGCATACAACAGTAATTACCACTCCAACATCCAGATGGAATTGTTTGAGGCCTTGTATTGCCGGAGGTGTAGATCACCGATCGGATGGTTTAACTCTCAACCAAGGTTTTGGGTGTCGATTTGCTTTAGGATGCCATGGACCAGGTCTAATTGATTCATAGTAGACTTTTGATAACCTAGAGTCACCAGAAGGGTTATGTTGATAGGAGGGTTAAGCCTCTTGAGTTCTCTGTTGGTGACAATGTTTGGCTAAAAGTGTCACCCATGAAGGGTGTGATGAGATTTGAGAAGAGCGGCAAGCTTACTTGCAGATTCATAGGCCCATTTAAGATATTGAGGAGAGTTGGTAAGGTATCCTTTGAGTTGGCTTTACCACAGAGATTATCTTTTGTACATCCTGTTTCCCATGTTTCTATGCTACATCGATACATTCTAGATGAGTCCCATGAGATTTCTTATGATTCTGTTGAATTGGGTCTAGATTTTTCCTTTGAAGAGGAACCTATAGCTATATTGGATTGGAAGGTTTAGAGATTGAGATCCAAAGATATACCATCTATGAAGGTTTAGTGACGACACTATTGAGTTGATAAAGCTAGTTAGGAGTTGGAGTCTAACATGCGAGCCAGATATCCCAGCCTTTTTGAGGCTTTAGGTACTCCTCTTTTCCTTATATTTGAGGACAAACATTCTTTTTAGAGGTAAATGATGTAAGAGCTACATAAGGACGAACATTCTTTTTAGTAGTCAATAATGTATTGACATAATTGATCATTTTTGGCATTTTCTATGAAAAATTATTGTTTTACCTTTTCGTAAGTTGCTTTGGTCCAATTTTTAACTATTTGAAATTTTTAAACTAGAATCATAAGTCTTAAAAGTTGAAAATATGAATTTTGGTATTTTTGTAGGCTTAAGTTATTGAAAAGGTGAGTTTTTGTGTCATTCTAATTTTCGGAGGTCAGATCAGGGATCTGTCTATTCCATTAATTCCACACTGTCAAAACTGAACTACAGGAAGTTGTAGACCTGAATTTGGAGTTAAAATAAGGTTTTTGGGCCCAAAGTTATGATTTTTGTCATTTTCTCAACATTCAGAGTTGCGAAGCTCATATTGGAATTCTGATAGTTCCAGCATTTTGGATGGTAAAACTAACCCTAAAAATAGTCTCGTCATAATTTTTTGGAATTGCAGAGTGCAATCTGGGTATTTTGTATTGTAAACTATTTTATTTGACTTGCATTGTTAAAAGTGTTGTGGAGATCTCAAAATTCGATTTCTGATAATTCCTTGAGTTTAGATCATTGTTTCTAGTATGGACACAAATATCATTTGTGAAATTCTTATTTCAGATGTGTTTTGAATGCATAGTTTGAGTTTTTGTTAAATTTGTGTATAGCTAGTGCAACACCTTTTTACTCTTTGTGTTTGCAAAAGTGAACCTGGATCATCTCCACATTCGAACTCAGAGGTCCGCGTTTGCAGAGGTAGACCTGGTTCTCTATTCAGGTTTGCCGATAGACCTTGTTGCCCACTTGCGTTCGCGGAGTGCGTTTAATATCTGGGCAGTGTTAAAATCGTGGGACACCATTTTTACACCATTTTTGAACTTTCAATGCTCTTGGGGGGGTCTTAAAGAGAGAGTTTTGAAGAAATATTTTGGATGAGTGATTCGAACACTATTTAATTATTACTCATAAGTTTTATCTTGATTTTATGTTGAATTTCATGAATTTGAATATCCAAAATTGGGAATTTTTAGACTATGATTTCAAAATTTTAAATGATAATTTCTCCTTCGATTTAAGCTTGTTTTTAGTGAAATTTTCACCCACAGATTCCATTTTTTATGTAGAACCTGATTCTAAAGTTAATTTCTAGATTCAAAAACTTTAAACTTTAGCCCTAATTTTGACCATTTTGCCGCTAATCCTAAATTATGCCAATATGGGTATCAAAATGCTTCTCTTGATGAGTAGTAACTATTATTGATAGTTATTTATTGAATTAGAGGATCGATTTGAGGACTTGAGTTCATCGAAAGCTTGCCCAAGTGTGATTTCAGCATCGTGGTGGGTTCGGCTAACCCTTTGGAATTGAATTTGAGTTATTCATATTTATGTGGTATTATAAGATTTAGGGTGATGTATGAGCCAAGTGATTGATATGATTGATGCTTGATGAAAGTGTGATTCTAGTTAAGCCAAAATTTGAGTAAATGATGATCCTTTTAATAAATTGATATTAAACCTTTGGTTTTGACATATGTTGGACAGTAATGTGATAATATGATATTTTGACACCTTTTGGAGAAACAAACATGGTACATTGATAGTAATTTTGCAGCACTGTGGTTGTGATGAGTATAATGTGGCACTTGAAGAGTCCAATTTCATTGATATTTTTATAATTGATGAGATGGAGATGACAAGAAGTTAATAGTTGACCTTGAAGTACTAGAGGATGCACTTGGCATAGCCCGTGATGTCATGACTATTTATATGTCATCCTCATGTCTTATTGGATATGATTACTTAAGTTGTGGCATTGACATGTATACATCTCATATTATGTATGTAAAACTGAGACAATGAGATATCAAGATAGTCACACTACTTGAGATCTAGTTGTCGGGGCTAGTGTCCATCGAGCCATATAATATTGGATATACACCCCATTTCTCGATTTTGGCATACATTGCATCTATATTGCATTAGCCTTTGATAGTTATTTTATTTGAGATTTTCTTAGTGGTGCCAGAGTTTGTCGATGTATACTATATTTGATATACATCTAATTATTATTGTTATACATCTATATATTGTTTAATGGTGTCAGAGTCCGTCAAGGCATGTTAGTGTAGTTATGCATCTATATATTTTGTTATTGGAATGTATTCGTTTTTATAACTCTATGCTGCCACCAGTGACCGCCGGGGTATTATCGGTGCCAAAGTCTTTCGTGGTATTATAACCCTCTTTATTGGTCCCAGTTTTAACAATCTATCTTGAGTTGAGATGTCCCACATCGACAAACCACAGGAGAGATGTTATGTATATAAGTAAAGGACTAGTCTAAATAGTATGAGAGGCCTTTTAGGATGAGCTAAAGGGATAAATCCATGATGGGCTAGGCCCAAGAGCAGACAATACTTCACAGTGTTGGGCCAAGTCGTTACATGAGGTTTCAAGAGAGAAAATCTGCTAGGGTTTTAAGGCAATCTTGTGAATTCTTCTAAGCTACTTCAATGCTCAAAACTTTTAGGTATGTAAGGCTAACCAAAACATAGATTCTATTCTTCCATGTGCCCCATTCTCGGATTGATGGAGTTGTGAGTGAATACAGTCTCCCATGAATACTTTTTGAAGGTTTTTCTTAAATTCTAATGTATTTTTACATAATCTTGAATGAATTACTGTTTTATGAAATAAATGATATTGCCATACTGCATGAACCCTAGCATGATTTCTTATTATTTTCACATATTTTACTTACATGAGCATGCATGAGCATAATTTAAGCCTAAAGAATCTATGGAATCCCTAATTGCTTCAATTCTACATTTGTTCTCCTAAATGCTATGAGTTAGAATGACATATGATTAAGTCCTCATGAGT
This sequence comes from Solanum sejunctum, assembly GCA_025642045.1. Taxonomy (NCBI): domain Eukaryota; kingdom Viridiplantae; phylum Streptophyta; class Magnoliopsida; order Solanales; family Solanaceae; genus Solanum; species Solanum sejunctum. The sequence continues at coordinate 4,939 of JAOTQJ010006697.1, forward strand.
CAAGAACTGAACCTTAAAATAATGTATTCAAAGGCTTGATAGTTGATGTGATGAGCTGAGTTAATAAATATCCATTAAGACTAGATGAATGAGTTAAGGTTGATGTCTTATATTGAGTCTTGGGAGAAGCATTGAGTATTGAATTGAGTAAGAGTAATTCCAACTCGAACTCAATAACTACATAGTTGGCAAAGGAGAGGATTGAACCATACAATTAGATGTTTCCTGTTGTCCCAAAATAAGGATTCAGTGTTACTGATTTTAGATCTATTGATGGGATGTTCTATACCCCGATAAGGTATTGGATGGATATGACAATGATATCACTTTATTGTATCATCATCAGTTCATGGGTGATAGTTGTCGATTAGGCAAACTCCCAAATAGGCCTTGATAGTACTCTGAGTGGATGGGATGTACATGATACATGAGTAGTCATTGTCTAAATTACATTCTTACTTGAGACTCTTGACATGATGATTGAGTTTCCTATTTCTTGATTTGAGCTATTTGAGTTGATGTTATTCTTCCTTTACATATTTCTTTCTACTATTTACGTACTTGTACATTCCAGATACCGAAGTTCATTTAGTCCTGCACCTTTTCGTAATGCAGAAAAATGTACTATCTTTTATTAATAGGCACTCCATTAAGGACGTACTTGCTTTCAGCTGATTGATGAGCGCTCCCCTACTTTTGGAGGACATTATGTTTCTTTTCTAGCTTTGAATTTAGACTTATATAATTTTATTCTATTTTTGAGGCAGCCATGGGTCTAACATTGGCAGCATACATTTAGATGTCTAGAGGCTTCATATACAAGATTATTGATGTGATTCAATGTTATTATAGGCTAGTTTCTTTCACACTAGTCTTACTTAATTAATAGATAGACTATTTGTCCATTGATGTTCATTTTATCATTACTTTTTATTTAAGTAATCTTATTCATCGATGTCTTTTTCTATTAGAATGTGATTGAATGAGTGCGATAAGGTCGAGTGGTTCATTTAGGGACTAGCAATATTCTCTGAGTGCTAGCCATGGTAAGGGTACCCTCTTGGGGCATGGCAAACTTGGTATCAGAGGCATTCTTGTGTTAGCTTTGTCGATGCGGTTCAGAGTTCAACTAAGTTTACATAAATCCTGATTAGGTGAGGCAAACCTCAGTGCTAAGTCTAGAAGAATCCCATGTGGCAGGACAAACCTCAGTGAGGACGTAAAATTCATAGAGATCTTGAGATAAGATGTCCCGCATTGGCAAAACACAAGAGAGATATTGGGTAGATAAGTAAAGGTCCGGTGTATACACTATGAAACACCTTTTGGGGTGAGCCCAAAAAGACAAATTCATGATGGTCTAGGCCTAAGAGCGGACAATACTTCACAGTATTCAGTGTCCGTCAAGGTGTCATTAATACCAGTGAACATTGTGATATTTGAGAGACCTAGTATATGGTTTGATGCGATCCCTATGGGTTATACTTTATAGAATCGACTTAGTAGATATATGCATATCGGTGCCAGTATGTGTTGAGGTGTCATTGATGCCAAAGTACGCCGACATATGGTCTGCTGAGATCCCTATGGATTCTACTTTATAGCTTCAACTCAGTAGATGTATACATCAGCACCAGTGTCTGTCACATTTCCTTCTCCTGAATTGCTTCCATACATTGCATATGCATTACATCTTTGACTATCACTGATATATGGTTTACATTGTGTATTAACACTTTTCTTGCAGGTGATAGTATTCTTCACTATTACATACTTGCTCAATTTCTCTTACCCAGTCGATTGAACCTATTGGGGCGCATTTCATTGTACTCACTCCTACTTTGTTTCCTCCTTGTATATCATGCATAAGATTTAGGATAGGATAGTTGATCATTTCATCCGAGTATTATTGATACCATCCAGATCTTAGAGGTAAAACTCAGACTTCGAGTCGTCATGGCTCTTTAAGTCCTCTTTTTATTTTCTTATCTCTCACCTATGTATTAGATATTATGAGACAGTATTGTATTTGCTTTTGAAATAGTTTTGTCTACCTTTTAGTACCATTTTAGATGCTCTTGTACTCATGACTCCAGTTTTGGGAGATTTCTTATACCTTTTGAGTTTGTTTCCACTTTATTTATCTTTCCATTTGGGGTCGTAACACCAGTTATAGGATATATCTATTGTCTTAGTAGCTCTTTATTTGTGACTTTTAGGTTTTAGGAGGGACTCTTTTGTTGTACATATTTATAATCATATATTCATTATTTGATCATTGTCATTAGTTAGTTTTTGCAAATTGTGATTTTTACCTAGTTTTCTACCCTCAAACCCATTACTAGTGGCTTGGGGTTATGAGCTGGCTTACCTACTAGTGGGACATGGTAGGTGCTATTATCACTCGAGATATTAGGTTGTGAAAGTTGGTATGAGAGCACCTAGTTCATTAATCTTACTTATATGATGAACGGAGATGTCCGTGACTCATCTATTAGAGGCTTTAGGATATCATTAGAAATGTACTTCATGATTGTATCACTTCATGTAGTATATGTTTTGTTGGCTTTGAGAAATCTTATTGGTCTCACTCTTTTGAAAGGTATGCTAGAAAACATGGTGCCCTGTCATGACAAAAATTTAAGGTCATGATGATGCCAATTAGGCCCTACCTACAGGCAAGCCAAACTAACCAAAGGTACCTATCACGAATAACTATACATCACAATACTAGCAAAAATACCAATAACACAACCACAACCTATCTAGAACGTGGAAGTTGCCTACATAGTGTTATGACGTGCCGCATAAATACGACACTTTTAATGCCTTAAACATAGATTTTTGTTAAAATAACCCCAAAAAGTGCTCGAAAATATACCTCTACAATGCCTGGAATCATAATTTCTATATATCTCAAAATTCGTATGTGTTATCAAAAGTCCAACTTCATATTCTTGTTTAGGGAGAAAAATCGAGTGAAAAATGGGTCTAACCCCAATTTTAGAGCAACCATAGGAAAACTTGATATTCCTAAGTTCGCGCAAAGTAGTGTGGGTCCACGTTGGTACCGCGATACGCCTTTATCTCAAAACAGTGTTATTTTTGCCAAATTTTGTTGTTTCGATCCAAGGCTTTTGGATTTTGGGTCTAAGTGTTCCCAAGCGTGAAAATACCTATACTTAGCTATATTTCACCCTCATATCATTCAAGTTATTCCCAAATACTCTTTGAAACACTTAGCCAATATTTCATATCCTAATTTCAAGTCTCAAACTCATCCAGATCTCAAGGTTCTCATTCAAGCTTTAGGTCTCTATCTCCAATCTTCATCAAGCTATTCCCCAAAGATAAGGTATGTGGGTTTCTTTCATGGGTTCCTTCACCCATGATGCCCAATCTTCCTTTTTTAATAATTGCATGATCTAAAGTTGATTTACTCATGGGTCTTATTTATTATGAAATTCACTGCACACTATGTTGGGATTTATGTAATTATGACTGTTTTACTATGTTTTGGGCTATGAATCTAAGATCTATTGTGAGATTTGTTGAAGGATCTTGATGTATATTGATTGAGGGTGTTACCAAGTATCTATTGATGATTTTACAATTTTTCTTACATGATTTCACTCTTGAATTGCATGGTTTTACACTAGCACTACACATCCACCAAGTGTTTGATAAACTATCCGGTTATGATTTCTTGAGGAATTATAGTTCAAATGCATGTCTTATAGGATGAATAACTTTATGATGATAAAAGGAATGTATGTATATACTGAAGAAAGGAATATAGGTAATAGTTTATGAAAGGAGTGTATATATATAATATTATCTCAATAGTGTTGGGGATGACCAAGCCTCATCTGAGAGGTTGTAGGCCCGGGTAACCTTGTTGAAGGGTTTGTACCTCGATCACCTCGCTCTAGAAGGGGTTTGTACCTCATGTGCCTCTCCAAGGAGGTGGCAGGCCTTGGATTGCACTATAATGGTCACTCTTTACACTCGTATTATGTTATATATTAGCATGGTTTTACTTCAAGCATCATTCTTACAGGTCAAATTGTTAGTATGTTATTCATTGCTTATGATTATGCATTTTGCTTACAATGCCTATCTCTTATTGCATAGTATCTTACATACTTAATACATTAAAGAATACTAATGTCATACTCTATGCAAACATGATATCACTATGTAGGAATCAAAGATCCTATTTACTCTCCTCGTGGCTAGACGGATTGTTCAAGTTAGCTTGTGGTGAGTCCTCAAGTTCGGGAACAACATCTATCTTCTCTCAAGCTTATGTTTAGATTATGTCTTGTATGTTTGGATTACCTTTTGCTATTATTATGAGGGTGAGCCCTTTTGCTTGTCTTGGCCCTCGCTAAGTATCTAAGGTTTAGAGGTGTTGTTGGACACGATATGTATTATGCTATGCATTTTGATTCTCTCTTGACTCTTGTTCTTATGATATGAATGATATCCCTTAGCTTCAATTATTCCTATTTCTACTTTTGTGTTGCTATTTTATTGCTTCCGCGATCAAAGATGTGTAAGGATGCACTGAGAGGCTTGTTCGGGGTCCCTTGGGGTTCCCCTTGCGCCGTGTCACATCTAGGCCCTAGGGTTGGGCCGTGACAAACTTGGGTCAGAGCACTAGGTGGTTAGATCCTTGATGTCCAACACACCACGTTGATTAGAGTCCTATTCATGGTTGTGAAGCGCGCCATGACTATGAATAGGAGGCTGTGAGGCATTCTATAAAACATTTCACTTGTTCATTATCTATGTCATACGATAGAGTTAGGTCCACCAAGGTTTATTACTAATTCCTAACCGTTACATTTCAGGATATGTCTCGAGCTGCTCAGGATGGTAATGTAATTAATATGGAGATTCACAATGCTCTATGGGAAGTGGCTAAAATAGTGGTAAAATGGGCAACTTACCTCGAACAACAAGTGAATGCTTCCAAGAATTCAAATGGTAAGAGGGTAGGTAATGAGGCTAAGAGGGCCCATATTGAAGGAAAGTTCCAAAGTCCCAAAGGTAGAGGTGGTGTGGTGTCTTATACAATATGCCCAAAATATTATAGGTGCCATGAAGGCCCATGCTTAAGAGGTACCAATGCTTGTTATGGTTGTTGAGAGTTGTGCCAGAAGGTAAAGGAATGCCCTCATAAACGCAATAAGAGTAAAAGAGGTGATAGTAGAGTGATTTGTCCTAGATGCCTAAATGGTGGGAGGAAACATGGTGGTACATATTGGAGGAATAGGGGTGCATGCTTTGGGTGTTGTGAGATGGGCCACAAAATTCTAGATTGACCTAATGCTGAGGATAATGGTAAAGGTGATAATGTTGATCAAGAGGCTCAAGGAGGAGATGAGGTGCCCGATATTACTACCGATATGTTGAAATTTTCTTTGTCTTTGATGTGTTTGCATTGATGGGCTCGGGTGATGCTATCTCTTTTATTATTCTTTTGGTTGCTTATGGGTTTGATGTGTGCTCCAAACTCTCTTTGGTGTCTATCTCATTGGTGGGCCTATTACTATTTGAAGGTTCATAGGTGTTATTCCATATTTACATTGCATTAGGTCATGCTTGTGACTTACTCAATTTAGTGTGGTGGATTTTGATGCTATGCTTGGGATGAATTAGTTAAGTTGGTGTTGTGTCTCGATTAAATTTAGGGCCTGTATAGTTAAATATTGATTAGTGAGGGCTTGTAAAGTGGTTGCAAAAAGTTAGGTCTATTTCTTGTACTATGGTATGCTTGATCTCCAAGAGGCTGCATTCTTTGTCTTGTGGGGGTCAGGGATGTTTAACCTAAGTTATTTCTATTCGAATTATTTTGGGTGGTAGATGAACTCTTGAATGTCCTTTCCGATATTGTGGATTTGGGGTAGTATTTTTTGGTTTGGCTAGTGGACCGATTATGTCTATAAGTCTCAATGATAGTTTGGTTTGCCTCCAGAAGTGAGGAGGTGCATATGAGTCATTTGAGGGTAGTACTATAAAGTTTTGGGGAGGAAGATGTATGCTAAGTAGAAGGTATGTGAGTTTGGTTGTGAGAGGTGGCCTTCTTCGGTCTTGTTGTGCCGGTTAATGGTATTAAGGTAGACCCTTATAAGACGAAGCTGATTTGAGATTGGCCTAGACCTTCGAATTCATCTCAAATCAGGAGCTTCTTGGACTTAGCGGGTTATTATCGGAGGTTGTGAGTAGGTTTGTTTCTATTTATTCTCATATAGTTTAGTTAACCTTGAGTAAGGCTTGTTTAAGTGGGCCGATATGTGTGAATAGAGTTTCTAAAACCTTAAAGGTTAAGCTTGTGTCTGCTCCAATCTTGGTCTACCGGGAGGATTGGAAGGGGTTGGCAAAAGTGGTATCATTGTTGTTGATGGTTCTATGTCTTCAGTGGTTGATGAGGTAAAAGCAAAGAAAGATCATGATTCCTCCTTGTTATAATTGAAAGCCTTGGTCCAAGAAGGCAAGGTGGAGGTTTTCTCCCAACCGAGAGATGGTGCCTTTAGGTATCAAGGTAGGTTGTGTGCGCCTTATGTTGATGGCTTAAGGGAAAAAATCCTTGTTGGGGCTCATAATTCTTTTTATTCTATTCACCTCAGTTCTACCAAATGTATACAGATTTGAGGTATGTGTATTGGTGGTGAGGCATGAAGAAAGTCATTGCAAAATTTGTGTCCGGTTACCATAGTTGCCAACAAGTCAAAGCAGAACATCAACGGATGTGTATTGGTGGGGAGGCATAAAGAAAGACATTTCAAAATTTGTGTCCGGTTGCCATAGTTGCCAATAAGTCAAAGCCAAACATCAAAGACTAGGTGGCCTAACCCAAGACATAGAGGTTCCTACTTGGAAGTGGGAAGAGAATAATATGGACATTGTTCTTGGGTTGACCAAGACTAGGAAGGGCTTTGTTTTCATTTGGGTTGTGGTTGACAGGATGACGAAATTGGGTCACTTTCTACCAGTTAATACCACATATGGGAAGATTATGCTAGGTTGTACATTCATGACTTGGTAAGATTGCATGGGGTCCTTTTATCCATTATATTGGATCGTGAAGCACAATTTACTTCATATTTTTAGAAGTCTTTCCAAAGGGGTCTTGGTACAAAGGTCAAACTTAGCACGACCTTCCACCCTTGAATTCATGGCCAAGTTGAAACTACTATTCAAACCCGTGAGGATATGGTTAGAGCTCTGTGTTGGAGCTTAAGGGTAGTTGGGATGAGCATCTTCCATTGACAGAGTTTTTGTACAAGAATAGTTATCACTCTAGCATCAGTATGACTCCTTTTGAGGCTCTTTATGGTAGACGTTGTAAATCACCAATTGGGTGGTTTGAAATTGGATAGGTGGCTATGTTGGGGTTAGATCTTGTTATGGAGGCTTTGAGAAGGTTAGGATGATTAGGGAAAGGTTGAAGATGACCCAATGTTGTTAAAAGTCCTATGTCAATGAGAGGAGAAAGGATCTTGAATTTAAAGTTGGTAATGGGGGTTATTTGGTGGTTTCACTCAAAAAAAGTGTAGTTTGACCCGATAAAGAGTTAATTGAGTTCATGGTTGTATGTCTTCATAGGGGGAAGAGGAAGATAGTGAGGTTGCATACAAATGGGAAGTGCCTTGGGACAAGGATATGGTTTGTCCAATTCCTCATATTCCTAGGATTTAGGAGGTGTGTTGGTGATTCGAGTGTTATAAGACTCTTGAGGTGATGGACATTGTGGAGTATTGGTTGACCTATGAGGAGGTCAGGTAGAGAAGTTGGGTGGATATGAGTAAAGGTTGATTGATAAGGATGTAGTGTTCATCGAGGCCCTTCGAAAGAGTCATCAAGACGATAGTTTCTCTCGGGGAGCCGGAGCGGGCATGGAAAGGCTATATCCTTACCTCTTTCATTCTATTAAAGCTTATGATAATATGTCAAGTCCCTTTTCGTGATATCAAGTCTTAAATTTCATTTCGTATATGATTTGCATGCATTCATGTTTATGTTAACAAGTTTAATTCATGATGATTTTTGACACTTATGTTAAGATTTTGAAAATGGTATTTTAAATATATTGTTACATTGTTGTTGGGGATGATTTGTTCTTGATTACTGTTAGGACCCGTAACTTAATTTAAACTCCGAAAGTCCTTAATTGGTTCGATTTAATAAAGTTTGGAATCGAATGCAACATTTTTTCTAAGTTTGGTCCTTAAGGACAATTTGAGGTGGGGTCAAGGTGTGTGTGTAGTTTTGATTGGACCAAGTGGTACAAGTGTGCCTATATTACATGTATATCCTTTACAAGATTAACAACATTCCATACTTAGAAAAAATTAGCAAAAATTTTTGAACAAAATACACTACTCTCGGGTTGCTATAGTGCACCCAAAAAAAATCATTTTTTTGTGTTTTTAATTATTTGATGCTTCAAGCTCAGTATATTGAAGCCCCTAAGTAGCGTGGTGGCATTGGTTGGTCAAGAAAAAGCGTAGTTTACCTGTTACGAAAGATTTGGGTATAGTAAAGAATTGCAAGGTATGCTAATTTTTATCTTTGTTTATGTTAATTAAAGTTTATTAAGGTGTTAGGAATGTGTTATAATGAAGGTAAAACGCAAAAATAGGATTGGTTGTTAATGGAATTTTGAATTTCGAATTTGTGGTCGAACTGGAATGGAATTTGTATATGGTTATATATTGAATTGTTGTCATGTGTTTGTATTTATTTGTCATGGAAATAATCTTTATGGCGTAAAAGAAGTGTTAGAAAATGATTCTAATAACTATATGAATGTTAGCTTAAATTGGAGGCCCGTCGAGGGTATTATGTTGCGTTTTAGCGTTAGGGGTGTCCGTTGGGTGTTGGGGTGATGTATTGTGGTTTTTGGAGAATATCGGAAGGCTTGAATATGATATATATGAATTTGATTCATTGCTGCCCTATTTTGTTGATTACGTCGCAATAGCGTTTTGTGGCGATTTGACCTTGTGGTGGTATTTGAAAAGGTTTATTGATGTTATGGGTTGTTGTTATTGCTGTTGAGTGATTATTTGAGCCAAGTTGAATTCTCGAGGCAATGTATTTTAAGAAGAAATGCTGATGAAATTTTTATAAATTTAGAACGAAAAAGTTAGGGATTAAGGTTCGACACGGATATTAATCGTTAGCGTTATTATAATTGTTTAGACGTTGAACGTCCGAAAGTCTAAGGTTGGATTGACTTTACGTCGGATCTAGTTGGCAAGCGAGATTGAGGTATGTAAAGATTTTCTACCCTTTGGCATGAATTCGTAAGCTTATTCGACGTTATAAGTTTGAAAAGTTCCTTTCCTATACAAATTGAGTCTGAAAATAATATACGTTCATGTTTGGACAATTTTACGATAAATTTATTACTTCTTCGACTATTGAGTTTTCAACCCATAAATAGTGTTCGTTTGACTGAAATTAGAGAATTGGAAAGCTATAAGTCAGTTTGTTTCGAAATTACTTCTAAATGCGAGTTTGAGTAGTTTTGGCAAAATTTCATAAAAGAATAACTATGTGATTTCAAAAGTGAACATTTTACATATTTCCAAGTTTTTGAAACTAGTTTTTATGCATATGACTCTCACGACTCTGTTTGTGCCCGTTTAGCCTCGTTCAATTGTTCCCGGGCCGGATATTTCGTGCGCCTATATGATTATATGTATATATATTCCGAGGTTGGCTGGATATGGCGAGTCGGTTTGCCCATGGACCGGCTTTGCTTAGTGGAGACATAAGAAGCTGGGTTGGGATGGCATCATGATGTGTGAGTGCTGGGCCGAGTTCGCCCCGACTCACGGGAGTGTGTGGTACTGTCACCTCGGCTCCATAAACGGGCATGATGACCTTTATGCTTTATGGTACGTGAACGCTTGGCACTATCGCCCTGGTTCACGTATGCTCATTTGAGGTTTGTGTTGGAGATTTCGAAGATTTGAAATTTCTGGTGTTATGCTGTGGTATGGCGCACGTATGGAGGTCGCCATCGTTCCCGTCCGATATGCATTATTTTGATGCTTGAATAATAAATATTTTTATGTTGACGTATAGGTTTGACTTCTATATTTTCTTATTTGGATTGTCATTTTCACTTACATTTCGGGCTTTCTGCTTTGCATACTTGGTACGTATTTCGTACTGACCCCCTCCTTTCGGGGGCTGCGGTCATGCCCGCAGGTACAGACGAACAGTTTAGCGGGCTGTCTTCTTAGGACTTGTGGTGGGTGGTGATGATGTTTTGGAGGCTATTTTGGGGGTAGTCTTTTGAAGTGTTTTCAGGTGGATTTGGGGATGATTTGCTGCTATATTTTGGGGGGTTTTGTGATGGCATGGTGCTGCTGGTTTGAGGGTGGTTATCCGACGAGGTTTCTAGGTGATTTCCGACGAGTTTTGCTGTTGTTTCGAGGCTGAAATGGGGTGGCTTGGAGGCTGTGCTTGGTGAACTGATTTGGGGTTTTTTGGGAGAGTTTTCTGTGGGGTTTCTTAGGTTTTGGCACTGCATTTTTGGAGGTGTTTCTATGGAGTTTGGGGCTGAAATAGGCGTTGTTTGGTAGCTGATTTTGGCTACGATTTGTCATAGTTTTGTGAGGAATTTTGCAGTTGAGTTTTGTTGTGTTTGGGGTTGGTTTAAGGGATGAAATGGGTGTCGCTTTGGAGGTGATTTTGGTGCTGGTTAGGTGGTAGTTTTGGCCTTGTTTTGTGGTTGTGTTTGGGTTTTACTGATGGGCTTTGTAGCTTGTTTGGGATGGTTGTTTGAGGGTGTTAATGGTGGCGTTTCAGGGTGTTTTTCTTGGGTTTTTGGGGCTGTTGGGTGGTAGTGTATGGAAGCCATGGTTGTGCTAGGTGAAGAAAAGGATGGGATTTTTCGGCGAGGTGAAGGCAAGAAGGAGAGAGACTGCCGGAGCTCCAACGAACTCTTCCCTGGAGAAGAAGATGAATAGTAAAACCCAGAAAATCTAAAAATTATTAAATTCTAATCTAAATATTATTCATTCACATCTAATTATACACACATTTCATATGAAAACTAAATGGGCTAGATAGATAATAGGTCCAAGTTGGGGGCCAATTGGACATACGCGCATAATTATATCTGAACGAGAAAAAATTGAATTATTACACTGTGTTATGATTTAAAATTAAACTAATTAAAATTCTAATATTATAAGAATAAAAGCAATTATAAATATTAATCTAAAATTGCCCAAAAATAATTTTAAAATATTAACATAAAAAGTAAGAAGTTTTTGAAGTGTTAGGTCAAAATTGGGTATCAACAGTTGTCCATTTCTTTGGATATGATCGATGCAAGAGATTGTGGACAAAGAAACTTGACAAACTCAATTTTGGCCAAACATATGACCTTCTATATGATCATTCTTAACTGTGATAGAAATTTCTCCTCAATGTCAAAAGTTTCATATTATTGCAATTTAGTTGACTTGATTCACATTTGTAGTTTAATTGAGAATGCATCCTCTCGGGTGCTCTCAAAAGAAAAAATTAACACAAAACTTTATTAGTAGAGACAAAATTAAAGAAAAAAAAAGGGCATAACTTTCAATACTATTGCCATCCTCTTTCAATGCATGATGACAACCTTCTCTGATTTCAGAAGCAAGATGTGTATCCTTGAAAAACAAATAAGATACACTAATAGGATATGAATGCATATCCCTTGATAGGAAGAATGAAAATGATTCCTTGAATGCAATACGAATGTATGTCCATCTTGGCAATGCAAAATGAATGAATGAATGGCCCTCTCGACAATGCAATGAATGAATGGCCGTCTCAGCAATGTGAATGAATATGCAAAATGAATGAATGACCCTCTCGGCAATGCAAACGGATGAATAACCCTCTCGGCAACGCAAATGAATGAATGGGCCTCTCGGCAATGCAAAATAAATGAAAATGCAAAATGAATGAATGGCCTTCTCAGCAATGTAAAATGAATGAATATGCAAATTGAATGAATGGCCCTCTCGACAATGCAAAATGAATGAATGACGTTCTCAGCAATACAAATGAATGAAATATGAATGAATAACCCTCTCGGCAATGCAAAATGAATAAATGACCCTCTTGACAATGCAAAATGAATACAAATGATACTACCACCTCTGATAGTACAATATAAAAAATGAACGAAAATGACACTACCACCTGCGATAGTGCAATGTAAAATAAATGCAAATGGCACTATCACCTCCAATAGTGCAATTTAAAAATGAATGCAATGACACTATCACCTGCGATAATGTAATGTAAAATGAATGCGAATGACACTACCACCTCTGATAAGGCAATATAAAAATGAATACAAGTAGTACTACCACCTCCGATAGTGCAATGTAAAAATAGATTAAAATGACACTATCACATGCGATAGTGAAATGTAAAATAAAAGCAAATGACACTACCACCTGCGATAGTGTAACGTAAAATGAATGTAAATGGCACTACCACCTCTGATAGTGCAATATAAAAATGAATGCAAATTGGACTATCACCTTCGATAGTGCAATATAAAAATGAATGTAAATAACACTACCACCTGCGATAGTGCAATGTAAGATGAATGCAATGACACAACCACATGTGATAATGTAATGTAAAATGAATGCAAATAACACTACCACCTCCGATAGTGCAATGTAAAAATAAAAGCAAATGACTCTACCACCTGCAATAGTGCAATGTAAAATGAATGCAATGATAATAAAAAATGAATGGATGAAATATGAATGTGGACTACAGCTTGTGGCTATGCAATATGAAAATAACATCCTTTCATTGTAGGATGACAATGTTTTCTTTCAGCGATGCTAGAAATTTTGAAGTTAATTTTGAACTTCTGACCATGGTGGACACTATTTGAAGATGACCATCGATTTTCTCACAATACTTGATAAAAATTTTGAGGTCATTCTCAAAAATTTTGTCCCAGTTAGATTTGACAGATCTCGGATCATTGATAGAGGAGTCTCACATTATTGTAGACTTTTTTGATATTTTCTCTCAAAAATTCTATCCCAGTTGCATGTACTGGCATGATTGCCAATCTTGACTTATTGGGGAAGACATCTTTCTTGTATATTTTGTCATTTTTTCAATATTCCATTCCAACTTTCTTGTAAAGAGCAACATAAATCTCATCAGGTGCATGACCGAACCCAAACGATGCTTGTTTTTTCTTCTCCTCTTCTTATTTTTTTAATTATTTTTAAATTAAAGAATATAAAGAAAATAGTCAAATCTTGATCAGAATAATACTAGCAGTTAGGAACACATAAAAATTTCTCTTTTTTTTCAAGAATGATTCAATGATGTAGGATAAACATATCATACTTATAAGATATCAAAAATGAAAGAG
>JAOTQJ010006708.1:0-18367 GCA_025642045.1 Solanum sejunctum
TAAGGAAATTGGCTTAGTATGTGTTTGCATGCCCCTATCGGGCGCGGGTCACGACCCCCGGGGCGGGGTGTGACAGAGTAAATAATAATAAATATTACTACTACTATTATTACTAAAACAACAAATATTATAAAAATAAAAGTAAATAATAATAATAAGTAATAAGTAAATAATATTAAATATTAGTAGTACTATTATTACTAAAATATCAAATATTATAAAAATAAAAGTAAATAAAAATATTAATTAATAATAATTACAATTATAATAAAGGTAATTTAAAAAATGATAAACTAATTAACAAACATATTTTGAAAAATCAAGAAAATTGAAAAGATACAAAATTATTTGGATAAAATTGAAAATAAATCCTTTTATTTTAAAAATTTTTAAAATACTTATTTAATCAAATGACAATCCAAAAGAAGTTATAAGTTGGTTAAAATTGGATGTCAATAGGTAGAGTCAAGGAAAAGAAAATAAAGAGGAGAATTAATGAGGGTCGTAGGATCATGGTATAATGAAAATGATGGTGATTAAAAGGACTGAAAGTGTACTCATTTTATTTATTAAATAGATTAAAATTATCGACCTCCGAAAGTCGATATTCTATTTAAAAAAATTAATATAGCAACCTCAATTTGTCGATAATGAACTATTCAAATTAAAAGGATTTAACGTGCACTCGGTATATTGATTAGATTAAAATTATCGACCTCTAGAATTCAACATCCTATTTTAAAAAAAGTTAATATAGCGACCTCAAAATATCGGTATTAAACTGTTGTGATGAAAATGAACAAAAAATATACTCCTTTTATTTATTAGATTAAAATTACTGAGCTTTGGAAGTCGATATTCTATTTCAAAAAGAATATTGACCACTGGGGATTGATTTTAATAAAAATAATTAAATAGAATAAAATGTTAATTAAAATTCATTGAAAAATATTTTTTTAATTATTTTTTATGAAATTAAATTAAAATAAAATATTATTACTTATTTATTCAATTCAATACCGAACAAATAAGGTCAGTTTTGATTTTATTTACTTTTTTCGGGGTAAATTTTGGACCTTCAAAAAATGATTTATTATTTGTGAAGTTGGTAATTTTGGAGGAAAATTTAAGATGTGAAGGAAAACCACTAACCAGTGGTTATTATACAAAGAAACTATGGGTAAAAAGTTTGAAGGCCAAAAGGGCATAATCCTATGAGTAAAAAATTTGAAGAGCATTTTGGAAATTTTTTTTTAAAGGAGTTGACTTATCTAACCTTTTCAACCCCTTTTAATTACTAAAATACCCCTAAAAAGTAGTTTTGTGCCAATTTGTGCCAAATTCATTTATGTCCTATATATTTCCCCTAAATAAAAATGGAGAACATACTACTTCTGGTAAAGGCCCATGGTTAAAAAATATTGGCGTAGGTCCTACTGTCTCAGCTCTCCATCTAAAAAATGTGGGATATTGACTCTTATATACAAGATCCTAATAAATATGGATATACTTTTTACCGAATATAATATTTTTAGCAACATAAGCTCAAAACAAATTGGCTCTCCATTTATGCATTTCCTGTTAAAAGAATACATCAAAAACGGAGAGCTTCATTTGAAGAGAAGACGACGAGCAAAAAGTGGATTCATCTATTGAAAAACTCACAACAACACTTCTAATCAGTTAGGTGGAATGGCCTGGGAGGCCTGTCACGCCCCGAGAGGATACCCTAGGCGTAACTAACACTCGGAGACTATTGTTAGCCCTCAAGCGAACCACCTAGTCTCATTGCATTCATTCAATCAATTCATTAGTGGAAGATAACAAAGAAATAACTGGGTATCAGTGGGCTGTAAGCTATCAAGTCTGTCTATCATAAAGAATACGAATAAAAGGAACAATCTCAGTATAAAGAAGGAAAAGAGAAAAAAGAACCCTAAACATCAATCAACATACGTCTATGTCTATGAAGCCTCTATAACTACTGTCTAAGAGGGTACCATGACAATCCATGGCTACCACAATCAAAGAAAACAACTCAATAAAGCTAAAGAATAACCATCCTCCGAATGTAGGGGATGACTTACCACGATCTGAAATCAAGAATCTCTGAGCCTCAACGATTAGGCTGCTGAAGTCCTCTGTCTACTGAGTCTGCATCATAAAATGATGCAGCGCCAAAGGGGCATTAGTATGTAAAATGTATTGTATGTAAAATAGGCTAAAGTTACAATATGGGCCATATAATAATAAATGGCATCAGCTCAATTCACTCAGCCTCAACTCAGAGAAAGGAACAGGACTCTATCACATCACTATCCATCAAGACATCAAACAATCACATAAACCTCTGAGTACTATTGACAGGAAACATATCTAGGAGTTTTTATAACTGACAATCGACACCTATTAGCTAGTGATGATACAATGAAGAGATGTTGTTACCACATCCATTCAGTACCTTGCCAGGGTAAAGAATGAGTCTATCGGAGATCCCAAAAAAGTCTATCAAGTCCTCTACGGGACAAAGGAAATATCCGCTTTCACGGTCCAATCTTCTCCTATGCTAGCAATATAATTAATGAGTGTGAATGACTCACTCTTTCCTATATCAGTGCTAATACTCCCCCCCGGACTCGACACGCTCATAAGTCTATCAATTTATCAAGAACTTCCATCACCCAACCTCTACAGGCAGGAACACTCACCTCATCTCATCATCTATCAACTCAAAGAGTAGGATCATCCCTTCAAAGCTAAGGTTCAACCTGATTTAGACTCTAAGAACACTAATTCCATCGACTTCATCCATCAACATACTCATCTCAAAACTCAGACCACAACAATCAATACAGTCAGACAGTCAAGACTCTAGACATTACCCCTAAATTCATTCTTGAAGTCTTTAGCAGAGAACTCATGTAGGGTTAATATATAATCACACAATAATACATGTAAATAGTTAATTCAAAATATGATGATTATCAATTTAATTTATTATATAGAAATTAAAGATAAATTTCAAGAAAATCTTCAAGAAGTACAACTCAAGACCTATCAACTATCAATTTCCAACCTACTACATTCATTGGGGCACATGGGAGAATAATTCCATGTTTTGGGTAGCCTTTACATACCTGGGATGAATTTGTACTAATCTTCTTCAAAAATTTGAGCCGAACTTTGGAAACCCTCAATACCTTTCTTGCTATCTCTCTCAGAAACCTTCACATACTTAGAACTAGGAGAATATGGGTTTCTGAAACCCTTTGTATGGAATTAACACTTAAAAATATGTTTTGGAACTTAAAAATAGGTTGGGAATGACCAAAACACCATTCTCAAAATTTAAAAGAAAAAGTTTAAAATTGGTACATTGGTCCGCGACACGCCAGGGGTGAAAACCAGTGTATTTCATAAATTTTTAAAAAATTTCAATTCCTATAAAAAAGTAAACAAAAAACACAAGTGCTAGTTCGCGTCCCCTCTGCGTCACGCCAGGTGCACGGATCAACAGTGTTTCGTAATTAATTAGCAAAAATTATTTTTTGGCCCGGTTGCTCTTAAATTAGGTTGAGACTATTTTTTCACTCGATATTTTGTGCTGATCATAAATCCAGTCTCGAATTTTCCATCAGAGTTATGGAAGACGCATTGTGTGCACGATTATGTTTTAAGGGTATTTTTGATAATTTTTTGGGGTGTTACATCATCTCCCCCTTGGGATCATTCGTCCTCAAATGATAAGTAATGTAGAATAAAGCATGAGTAACATCAAAACTCATCTCATTCCTCACTTGAAAACTCTCAAACTCCCAACTATCCATCTCCTGTCTATCTCTGTCTTAGACTCTGGAATAGAATTAGTACATCAACTCAAGAAAGAAATTTCAATTGCATTAAGGATAGGGATATTGCCTTCAATATCATCATCATTTGGCATGAATAGGTGTGAGTATTTGCGTTTCATTGCTTCCTCAGCCTCCCACATAGCCTCCTCAACATTTTAATTCCTCCATAGAACTTTGATGGAGTTTGTTTCTCAGCTTATGACATGTCGATCAAGGATTTGGATTGGAATTTCTTTGTAGGATAAGCTATCCGTCACTCCTGTACTCTTAATATGAATTGCCAAGGAAGGATCTCCCAGACACTTCGTTAGTATCAACACATGAAACACCAGGTGAACTCCATCTAATTTTGAATGCAAGTCCAGTTCATAAGCGACCTTCTCAATCCTCCTCACAATCAGGTATGGTCCGATATAGCCTGGACTCAACTTCCCCTTCTTACCAAACCTTGTGACACCCTTCATGGGTGGCACATTCAAGTTCACCTAATCATCCACCTCAAACTCCAAATCTCTTCTTCTTACATCTGTATAAGACTTTTGATGACTTTGTGTTGTCTTCAACCTTTCTCTAATGACTTTCACTTTGTCCATGGACTGGTGGACAAGATCAGGTCCAATCGATTTATCTTCACCAACCTCAAACCAGCTAATTGGTGATTTACATCTCCTCCCGTATAATGCCTTATATGGGGCCATCTAAATGCTAGCATGGTAGCTATTATTGTATGCAAACTCAATCAATGGAAAATGATCATCCCAATTATCCTTGAATTTAATAACACACGCCCTCAACATATCTTCCAAAGTTTGAATAGTGTGCTTTGCGTGTTCGTCTGTCTGAGGGTGAAAAGTTGTGCTCACATTCACTTTCCTACCCAATCCTTTATGAAAAGATCTCCAAAATTGAGAGGTGAATTAAGCTCCTCTGTCTGAGATGATAGACGAGGGAATGCCGTGAAACTTCATAATCTCTCAAATGTTTAGTCAGGTATATTCCTCAGCCGTATTAGTTGTCTTGATTGCTAAAATGTGGGCTAATTAGTCATCCTATCAATAGTAATCCATATCGAATCATGCTGCTTTCAGGATCTTGGTAAATCGGTAATGAAATACATTTTGATCATCTCCTACTTCCACTCAGGAATTTTAATGTTTTGAGCCAATCCACACCGTCTCTGGTGTTTAACCTTGCCCTATTGACAATTAGGACACTTAGAGACAAATTCAGTTATGTATTTCTTCATCCTGTTCCACCAATAGTCTTCCCTCAAGTCGTGATACATCTTAGTGGAACTGGGGTGAATAGAATATCTGAAGCTTTGAGATTCAGCCATGATCCTATCTCGAGCACCATTAATATCGGGTACACATAGTCTACCTTGGTATATCAACACCCTATCTCCCCCCTTAGAGAAAACCATCACCTTCTGCTTGTGAATCACTTCTTTTAATCTGAATAAGACAAGGTCTTGGTCTTGCTTTTCTTTCACTTCTGACACTAAGGATAAAGTAGGACCATTCTGAATATTGATCCTTCCTTCATTGTTCTCCTGAAGTTATACTCCTAGTTGAGCCAATATATGTACTTCCTTGGCTAATTCTCTCTTCCCATCCTCCACATGCATAGTGCTACCCATAGACATCCCGCTAAGAGCATCAGCAACAATATTAGCCTTACCTGGGTGGTAGAGAATGCTCATGTCATAATCCTTGAGAAACTCCAACCACCTCCTCTGTCACAGGTTGAGCTCCTTCTGGATGAACACGTATTGCAAGCTCTCGTGGTCAGTGAACATGTCCACAGGTACTCTATAAAAATAGTGACGCCAAATCTTAAGTATGAATGCAATGACAGCCAACTCAAGATCATGAGTCGGATAATTCTTCTCATGGATCTTAAGTTGTCTGGAAGCGTAAGCTATCACCTTCCCTCTCTGCATAAGCACACAACCCATTCCAACTCTGGATGCATCATGGTATATCATAAAGTCTCCCATCCCATCGGCCAAATTCAAAACTGGTTTGTAGTTAGTCTAGTCTTCAACTTTTGGAAACTCCTTTCACATTCCTCAGACCACTAAAACTTGACCTTCTTATGAGTTAGCTTAGTCAATGGTGCTGACAGAGAAGAGAAGCCTTCAATAAATATGTGATAGTAGCCTGCTAAACCCAAAAAGCTTCTTATTTTCGTCGGAGAAGTTGGTCTTGGCCATTTCTTAACCACTTCAATTTTTTGAGTATCCACCCGAATACCATCTTCCGAAACAAAATAGCCTAGGAATGCCATAGACTTGAGCCAAAACTCACACTTTGAGAATTTTACATGTAACTCATGATCTTTGAGTATTTGCAAAACCACTCTAAGGTGATTAGCATGCTCCTTCATCCTTCGAATATACTAAAATGTCATCAATAAACATGATCATGAAGATATCGAGATATTATCTAAATACCTGAAGTTGCAGGTGCTTTTGTCAACCTAAAAAACATGCCCAAGAACTCAAAATGGTTATACCATGTCGTAAAGGTTGTCTTTGGAATATCACTTTCCCTCACCTTTAACTGATGGTAAGCCGATCTGAGGTCTATTTTGGACAAATAAGTAGCATCCTGAAGTCGGTCAAATAGATCATCCATCCTAGGGAAAGGATACTTATTCTTTATGGTGACCTTGTTTAGTTATCGGTAGTGTATACATATTCTGAGAGACCCATCTTTCTTATGCACAAATAGGATAGGAGCACCCAAGGTGAGACTCTACGCCTTTATGAAACCTTTCTCTAACAAGTCTTTTAATTGTTCTTTCAACTCTGCAGGGGACATTCTATAAGGTGGAATTGAAATGGGTTTGGTCTCAGGAAGAACATAAATCCCAAAGTCAATCTCCCTATCAGAGAGGGAGTCCAGGTAGATCATCAGGAAACACCTCAGGAAACGAATTCAAAATCGAGACTCAGTCAATGGTAGGAGATTTATCATTATCAGACTTAACTTGCATGAAACACAAACTTTAGAGATTAACTTTCTTTCTCTACGATAAGAAATAAACTTTCCCTTAGGTGCAAAAGAGCTCCCTTTTCACTCTATAATAACCTCATTAAGAAATTGAAACTTAACAATTCAGAATCTACAGTCAAAAGAAGCATAACAGGAATGAAGCTAATTCATGCCAAGTATCATATCAAAATCAACAATCTCTAATTCTACCAAGTCAACTAAGGTGTCTCTATGATAGATGGACATTACACAATCCCCGTAGATTCTCTTAGCTATGATAGAGTCACCAGTAGGAGTGGAAACAACAAAAGGTTCAAGCAAACACTCTGGAATAATCCCAAACTTACTAGCCATATAAGGGGTCACGAAAGACAAAATGGCACCTAGATCAAGCAATGCATAATAATCAAAGGTACAGACTTGAAACATACCTGTAACAACATCTTATGCAGCCTCCATATCTTGCCGATTACCCATAGTACAAAGACGATTCATCCCACTTCCTGTACCTATAGTAGTATCCCTCTGTTGATTACTAGTTGGGGGTGCTGTGGAGGATTGTGGTCTGCTGCTCCCTTCACCCAATCTCCTCTTTGGACACTCAAACTGGAAGTGACCAGCTAGTCCACATGAATAGCAAACATCTCAACCTACCACGACACTCACCCAGATAAAACTTACCACTCTTCTCACAACGTGGCTTTCCTCTCACACCTTGAGTCACACTAGCCTGAGATTGTGCACCCTGAGCCCTAAAATTTTGATAACCTTGAGACTTCTGATCATATCGGTTTGGCTGAACACACACACTTGCTACAAAAGGTGCATGATGAGATAATCTTTTCTGAAAGTAGGACTTGTCACCCTTACTCTGTACCTTTATGTCCATCTGCTCCTCTATATCTCTTTTCTTTTCCTTCTCTGTCTGCTAGGCATACACTATGGTTCGGGAGATGTCCATGCTAAGGATCAAGAAAGTTTCCCTATATTCTTTCTGCACATGCTTGCCCAGACCAAACACAATCTTCCTCATCCTTGCCCTCATGTCTTGCATCATCTCCGGAGCATACCTAGACAACTTAATAAACTTACGGTTGTACTCCTTAACTGTCATCCCTCCTTCCTTCAAGTTCACGAACTCATCCACCTTAGGCTCCCTCAAATCTTGAGGAAAGAAGTGGTTGAGGAAAGCAGTTTTGAACTCCTCCCATGCTGTAAGCTTTGCATTCTCACCTCTACTCTCCTCCCATTGGTTGTACCAAATGATAACAATGTCCTTCAATTGGTAGAAAGTAAGCTCCACTCCCTCAGTCTCATCAGCATGCATCGCTTTCAGAACCTTTTATATTTTGATGAAGTTCCGCAGGTCCTCTTCAACCTTAGACCCCACATACATTGGCGGGTTCATCCTTAAGAAATCTCTGAGTTAGGTCATAGCTGAGGTGTCTTATAAGCTAGAAGTAGGAGATTGAGGACCTCGGCTATTACCCTGGGAGGCCACCTACTGAGTCAGCATGGTGATGGCTCCCCTAAACTCTGCATCGGTATTGGGAGCTAGCTGGGGTTAAGCAGGAGGTGCCTGTAGGACCTCAGTAATCCTAGCGGGGCATCCTCGTCTCCTTGCCTCTGTCTGAAATGGGGCCTTTGGTTAGTGTTCTTAGCAGTTGGGGCTGCGACATCTCTCTGAGCAGCTGTTCTCTTTGGACGCATTTTCTGTAAGCATGTGACGCACGAGTTAAAATAAGATTTTCATAAAGTTAAACTCTATCGTAGGAATCTAGATCATAGAAGAAAGGTAACACTTGTTGACATCTAATTTTGACCCTCCACATTATAAATTAATTATTAAGCTTCTTCAATTTTTAACAAGGTGAAATACTTATCTTCGGAAAAAACATATATTTTAAGTTATTTCATATACTTTATACGTATGTAATTAGTACTTTTTCATATTTATTCAAAAAAAGAGATTATATTCTTTTTTATTTTATAAATTATTTTTGAAATTTACTAGATAACAGTTGAGTTAATTATTTCACCTAGTTAATTTTAAAAAAACATGTTAATTGATCTAACTTAATTCGTCGTGTGTTTAAATTCAACCCTGCATTAAATCTAGTCCCGTGTGTTTTCCCTTTTTTCTTTTTCTTTTGCTTTTTAGTTTTTCTTTTTTGACTTTCTTTTTCTTTATGTGGGACCCATGTCTCTCTCCATTATTCTTTCCTCTTTCTCACACTTCACACATAAGACTTAAAAGAATTCTCCTTTCTTCTTCTTCAACCAATGACCTAAAAAATTAAATTTTGCAGCAAAAGCTGCTACAATCATCTCTAACGACTCCAATTCCAGCAGTCATTTTTGAAATAACTCAACATCTCTGTCCAACGTTTCAATTTTAAAAATATAAATTTTTTTATATAAAATCTCCATTTTTTGCTCACTGTAAGGAGGCGGTTTCGGATAAAATAAGAGACATTAAAATTTAAAGAGGAGTCGTCCCTCATCTCAAAAAATATACATTAAGATTTCTCTTTTCAGTAAGCCAATTTTCAAGAAAGTCCAGTCACTCTGATGGCCCTTGAGGACGAAATTTTCTCATTTCGAAATTATAAAATCCATAAGTGAGTTCCGTTTTGGTGTTGAACGCTCCCTCTTTAATTCGTTGTCCCAAGTTCGCTGCCCTCCAAAAGGTAACATCATATGCCTTTCTTTTCAATTTTTTTGCCGTAATCTAATTTGGCGTCATGATATTTCCAAAATAAAAAAGGTTTTTGAAGTCGAATTTTTTCATGATGTAATAGTGAATATTTTATATTAAGTTGTCAAATCTCATTTTTGTTATATGTTGAAGGTATTCATCTTTATTTATTTTTTCTGCATGAACTCTCCATCCGAGTCCATGCTAGACTCCATACTTGCATCTAGGGTCGGCCTCGGGTTATTTTGCATGATAGAGAAGCTGCGTTATAAATTTTTGGGGGCTGAAATGTCACCGTATACACTGATATCCATCATGTGTACAATGACGTGATATTAAAATAAGCAGAAAAATCGAGTCTGCAACATGAATAGTTCAAGGTGACTGAAATATTTAAAATACAGGTGGAAGAGAGAATATATATATTGATATACAATGTATATACTTTTCGGATATACAGGGGCGGAAAGAGCTTAAGAGCCCATTATCTCAGCAACCCTTTGTTGGGCATAGGGCTAAAGCCCATGTTCTGGAACAACAGCAGTTGGGCTACACTTTATGGGGCAGGCAGACCCAATTATTTATTAGAAGTTAGGACAGAATTTGGGTCTGTCAATCCCAAGTGATTTATATTCTTTCCCTTTTACTTGATTATTGTATTTTTTTGTCATTGCCTGATTCTAACTCTAATATTTTGTTTATTTAGTTTTAATCTAACTAATGTCTCCTAAAGTCAAACCATTTGTGTTAGTCAAAAAATTAATTTTTGTGATTTTTAATTTGAAGAATGCATTTCTAAGTCTTTTCAATACTTCAAATATGTTTGTCAAAATTTTTAACTTAGATTTTTCTAAGTTTTTTTATTTTAGACATTGATCTTTTCAAAAGTTAGTTAAATAATTTTTAAATCGTCGGAGAACCGTGTGTTAGAGGTTATTTTAAGTGCTAATACCTTCTTAAAATAGTAATAAGAACTCTTACTCATTTCTCAGAAATTTTAAAATTTTTCTATTAGGGTCTTAAAATTATTTTAAATTTTCTTAATTTCTTTAAAAAATTAAGTGGCGACTTTGTTTTTCTATGTTTTTTAAAAAAAATTGATTTTCTCTTAAATTAATTAAGTTTTAATCTGAATTTTTCTTCAAAAAATTTATTTTTCTTCAAAAAATTCATTTTTCACGATTAACAGAAATGACGATTCTGCTGGGGACTTTAGTATGTTCTAACCATTAGGTTAGGTTGTTTGACTAACTATTCGGTTTGTAATATTTAGTAATTTTAATTTGATTATTTGTTTTATCTGTTTAATTCGAATATAAACCGTCATTCCGCTCATACATCCTTCAATTCTAGAAACTTGATACTTTTACACATACACGCGAGATATGCTTTGCCCACCCACGAACTTCTTTTAAAAAAATTTAAAATTAAGGAGAGTTGGCATATGAGTGGAGTGTCCAGATCTTTTTTCACGTGGTCGCGTAGCTTCCTCACTCGAGTTCTCCGCTAGGGAACCTATTGTCTAGTAAGCCAAATCTTAGAAAACATAAGATAGAGCTTAAACCAAATTCCTACTTGCATTTTCCTAGGTCGACCAAATATCTGAGGGGTAGTGGGCCTACTAGACAGACCACCTTGAGTCCAAAGTAGCCCTCGACCCAATTGGACGATCATGTTTATGTGTTTAAACTTTGAAGGTTGTATATGCTATTTAACGAACCATTGTCCCTTGAAGTTGGGAGTTTATTTTAACAACTTAGTCAAGTTTTATCTTCAAGAGGTGCTACTTCATCCAAAAACATTCGGAATTGTCAAAAAGTTAAGAAGAGGAGATTTCTCTATGAAGGCTTAGTCTAGTATTGTACGCCTACGTGGGACTGATCATTTATACCCTTTTTTCCTATTATGTATCTCAATTCAATTTACTTATAATACTTGTAATTTCTTGGGACAATGGAACGTTTTAAATGATGTAATACATCCTTCAAATCGTTAGGCCTACCCTTGGCATAAAGGGTTACACATGTATATTAGGACGCGTTATATTTCATTTATGTGTTAAATGCTATATAACTTGCTTATTTGTGTTATTTGACTTATGTGCTTAAATACATATGTTTTGTCTCGAACATGATGGTCCATTATTTCATTCCAAAGTCTTAGAGCATTTTAGGCATATAAAATCCAATTTTGGGTCTTTCTAAAACACTTTTGAACCCATTGTTAAAATCACTTAAAATTGCATCTTGCGTTCAATTGTGACATCACTCAAATTCATGTTGACCTTGTTAATCTTGAAAAATAATTTCTACATCAAAATAGCTAGAGTTACCAAATACTCTATCAGTTTCAAATCAAATGCCTTCG
This sequence comes from Solanum sejunctum, assembly GCA_025642045.1. Lineage (NCBI taxonomy): Eukaryota > Viridiplantae > Streptophyta > Magnoliopsida > Solanales > Solanaceae > Solanum > Solanum sejunctum. Next base: position 11,916 of record JAOTQJ010006708.1, read on the forward strand.
TACTCAGGCAAGTCTTTCAGAAAGTCAGTTTGTGAACATATTATTCAAATCACATAATCTACTCATTTCAGTATATTAATTGATCAAATTTTGTTCATTTGGTTATTCTTTTAGAACATTCCATTCTTTGAATTTTGGATTAATCTGTTTAGGCAAAACAAATGTTATTTGTTGCTTTGATCAATTATTATGATTAATGGATTAACACTTTCACCTTTTGAGTTTTTCTTTCCTTAAAAGCAAGAGAGATTGATTTATGTTGGTGATCAAATTGTTGACTTCATCAGAGCAAAATGATTTTCAATATTCTTGGCAGAACATTCATATTTTATGCGATTTCAAGAAGGATTCTAAAGACTCCTCACTTTTTGGAACTACATTTGACCTGATTCCTATTTCAGCAGGATATGTAGGTGCCATACTGGCTCGGTCATATTCTCCGTAAGATTTTCATTCCTCTTTACAATGAAAACTAGCGCAGAATTTTGAGAGGATCTCAAAATTCCTTTAAAGAAGACTTTCTCCAACAAGTCAGAATAAGAGTCATATTAAAGTTACAAATGGGCATGATTTTTGAGGTTCTCTCAAAAAATCCATCAAGAATTACCAGAAAGTTAAGGCCCCTTCTATATTCTAAACTACGACAGAATTTTTGAAGAGGACCCTCAAAAATTATATCAGATTTGCACTTCAAGATGAATCTTACATGCAAATCAGACAAGGGACAAACATCAAGATGGTGAGGTAAAATCAACATGGATCAATCTCTCAAAACTAAGTATTTTTCTTTGGATGCAGGAACAAAGTCGCAATGCATCGTTGGAACCACAGTGGTCTCGTCATGGTTCAGATGACTTCTACCTTTACTCATTGCTTTATTCATTTCCTAAATTTCTTCTTATCACTTTATTATGATTTATAACATATTTTCTTTATAATACAGGTAAAATAACATGGTACAATGGTCAAGATTGCAAGATTTCACCCAGACTAATAAAACGGGACAATTTTCATCTTTCAGCTTATTCTCCTTTTAAATTGGAGTATCACTACCTTCAGTGTGACAAGTTTTGGAGAGTCACTCGCCTTCAACGTGACAAATTGGAGTGTCACTGCCTTCAGTGTGATAAGTTAATTTATTTTATAGAGTCACTTGCCTTCAACGTGACAAATTAGAGTGTCACTGCCTTCAGTGTGACAAGTTAAATTATTTTGGAGAGTCACTCGCCCTTCAACGTAACAAATTGGAGCATCACTGCCTTCAGTATGACAAGTTATTTATTTTGGAGAGTCACTCACCTTCAAGGTGACAAAATAGAGTGTCACTGCCTTCAATGTGACAAGTTATTTATTTTGGAGAGTCACTCGCCTTCAACATAAAAAATTAAAGCATCACTACTTTCAATATGACAAGTTAATCTATTTTGGAGAGTCACTCGCCTTCAATATGACAAATTGGAGAGTCACTCACCTTCAACGAGACAAATTAGAGCGTCACTACCTTTAGTGTGACAAATTATTTATTTTGGAGAGTCACTTACCTTCAACGTGACAAAATAGAGTGTCACTGCCTTCAGTGTGACAAGTTAATCAATTCTAGAAAGTCACTCGCCTTCAACGTAACAAGTTAATTTATTTTGGAGCATCACTTGCCTTCAACATGACAAGTTAATCCATTTTGGAGCATCACTCGCCTTCAACATGACAAGTTAATTTATTTTGGAGCATCACTCGCCTTCAATGTGACTAGTTAAATCATTATTATTTTGGAGTCACTGGCCTTCAACGTGATAAGTTAATCTACTTTGTAGCATCACTCACCTTCAACATGACAAGTTAATCTATTTTGGAGCGTCACTCGCCTTCAATGTGACACATTAATCTATTATTGGATCGTAATCTTCTTCAGAATGACACATTAAACCAAGTTTCATAAATTGTATTCATATTTGTGTTTAATTTACTACAACCAGCTTTATCTCAGTCTTTATCGAGAGCATCCAAAAGGATGAATTCTCAAACAAATCAAAGGTGTGGACATCATCAACTAGGATGCAGCACAACATCAAACTTTTTCTCAGCAGCGAACTGGGACATAGTCATAAGAGGAATGTCAAACTCTTTAGACACGAGCTGACGAGTGAGCTTCCCCTGCAATCCAACCACACCCCTATCAGAAGGCATGTGGGTATTTCTTTGAACACATCAATTCCAGCTTCGCACCCGAATAATTTCAATTCTCACTGGAGGCAGTATTTCTAGTCTAAGTGATAATACACCAAGAGCTTTGAAAATTATGTCCATGTAAGTTCTTACTTATGGGTGTAAAGTGCACGACATTCATGACTAAGAGGTTATAAGCCTTTCTCATACTCGATTTATTTGTTACTCTTCCTGAACCAAAGGTTATTTAGCATAACAATATTTTCTTTTCAATCAATTGAGTCAAACTACAACCAGTCTGATTCCTATGACTGGGATATGAAGGCGAGCTCCATGTTGAAAACTCAATTGTACTCCAACCTCTTCTCATTCTACTCTCGAGATTTTCAGTCTCTCCATAATTCAAATTCGAAACAACTTTGGAATTCTTTTGAAAAATCGTGCGTAAAATCAAGCATCATGAGCTACAAAATGAAGAGGCCACTTGTAGTTCACCAACGACCCAAAAAATAAAATTTTGCAGCAAAAGCTGCTATAATCTCTCTAACGACTCTAATTCTAGTAGCCATTTTTGAAACAACTCAACGTCTCTCTCCAATGTTCCAATATTAAAATTCAAAATTTTCTCTAGTCACTTTGAAGGCACATGATGACAAAATTTTCTCATTTAGAAATTATGAAACCCATAAGCGAGTTTCATTTCAGTGTTGAATGCTCCCTCTTTAATTCGTCGTCCCAAGTTCATTGTCCTCCAAAAGGTAATGTCGTATGCCTTTATTTTCAATTTTTTTGTCATAATTTGATTTGGCGCCATGATATTTCTAAAAAAAATTAAATAAAAAGTTTTTTGAAGTGGAGTTTTGTCATGATATAATAGTGAATATTTTCTATTAAGTTGTCAAATTTCGTTTTTGTTATAAGTTGAAGGTATTCATATTTATTTATTTTTTGTGCATGAACTACTCCATCCGAGTCCATGTTGGACTCCATCCTTGCATCTAGGATTGGCCTCGAGTCATTTTGTGTGATAGAGAAGCTGCGTTACAGATATTTGGGGGCTGAAATGGCACCATATACACTGATATACATCATGTGTACAGTGATGTGATATTGAAATAGGTAGAAAATCCAGTCTTCAACAGGAATGTTTCAAGGTGGCTGAAATGTTTGATGTGCAGGTGGAAGAGAGGATATATACACTGATACACAATGTATATATCTTTCTGATATACAGGGGTGGAAAGAACTTAAGAGCCCATTATCTCAGCAACCTTTTGTTGGGAAAACGAGCCAAAGCCTATGTTCTAGAACAACAGTTGGGCTACACTTTATGGGCTAGGCAGACCCAATTATTTATTAGAAGTTAGGACAGAGAATTTGGGTTTGTCAAGCCCAAGTGATTTATATTTTTCCCCTTTTACTTGATTATTACATTTATTTATCATTTCCTGATTCTAACTCTAATATTTTATTTATTTAGTTTTAATCTAATCAAAGTCCCCAAAAGTCAAACCATTTGTGTTAGTCAAAAAATTGATTTTTGTGATTTTTAATTCAAAGAATATATTTCTAAGTCTTTTAAGTGCTAATACCTTCTTAACATTGTAATAAAAACTTTTACCCATTTCTCTGAAATTTTAGGATATTTTTTGTTAGGGTCTTAAAATTATTTTAAGTTTTCTTAATTTCTTTAAAAGGTTAAGTGATGACTCTATTTTCTTACTTTTTTGAAAATATTGGTTTTCTCTTATATTAATTAAGTTTTAAACTGAATTTTTCTTTAAAAAAGCCATTTTCACAATTAACAAAATACTTCCTAATGTCCTATAGTCTCCTGCTTATGAAGTGTGGTGCATAACACACCCATAAACAAGACTCTACTAGACACAGCTTCATAGACTCCTTAGGACACTCGAACACTGTGCTCTGATACTAAGTTTGTCACATCACGGGAGGGTACCCTAGGCGTAACTAGAATTCAGGGACTATTGCTAACCCCCAAGCGAATCACCTAGTCTCATTGCATTTATTCAATTAAGTCATTAGCGGAAGATAACAAAGAAATAACTGGCTATCAGTGGTATATAAGCTATCAAGTTTGTCTATCATAAAGAATACGAATAAAAGGAACAATCTCAATATAAATAAGTAAAAGGGGGAAAAGAACCCCAAACATCAATCATCATATGTCTATGTCCATGAAGCCTCTATGACTACTATCTAAGAGGGTACCATGACCGGCTATGACTACCACAATCAAAGAAAATAACTCAATAAAGCTAAAGAAGTAACCATCATCCGAATGCAGGGGAGGACTCACCATGATCTGAAATCAAGAAGCTCTGAACCTCAACGATTAGGTTGCTGAAGTACTTTGTACTGAATCTGTATCATAAAATGATGCAGCGTTAAAGGGACATTAGTACGTGAAATGTACTGTATGTAAAACGGGCTAAAGTAAACAATATGAGCTATACAATAATAAATGACATCAGCTCATCAATCACTCAGACTCAACTCAGAGAAAGGAACATGATTCTATCACATCACTATCCATTAAGACATCAAACAATCACATCAACCTTAAAGTACTATCGATAGGAAAACTATCTTGGAGTTTCTTTAACTGACAATCAGCACCTATGAGCCGATGATGATACAACGAAGAGATGTCATTGCCACATCGATTCAGCACATTGCCGAGGTAAAGAAAAAGTCTATCGGGGATCCCAAAAGAAGTCTATCAAGTCCTCTGGTGGACAAAAGAAACATCCGCTTTCATAGTCCAATCCTCTCCTACATTGGCTAGTATTCAAGACTCTTTATTTTGGGGGCATATATGGTACCTGGGCTCCGGGAGGGAGAGATGTAAGAAAAATTACCAACTTGACCCTTAGCTCGAGTATTCTATTTGGTTATTTACTAAAATCACCTTTTTGAGAGAATGGGTGGATTGTTAGTGTGGAGGTCTCAAGTTTGAAATTCCTGGCCAGCGAAAGGAAGGGGTTTGCATTTTGGGTCGAGTAGGTTGGGGTGAACATGGGGTAAAATCCCCGTTCTTATGCAATAGCTTGCAAGCCACTCAGGAGAGCTAACCTACTCGACCCAAAGTGCAAACCCCTTCCTTTCGCTGTCCAGGAATTTAGTTAATGAGTGGTAGAATCTACCCATTTCGGTGCTAATACTCCTCCCATGACTCAACATGCTCATAAGTCTATCAATTTATCAAGAACTTCTATCTCCCAGCCTCTATGGGCAGGAACACTTACCTCATCTCATCATCTATCAACTTAAAAAGTAGAATCATCCCTTCAAAACTAAGGTTCAACCTCATTTACACTCTAAGAACACTAATTCCATCAACTTCATCCATCAACATACTCATCTCAAGACTCAGACCACAGCAATATACACAGTCAGACAGTCAAGGCTCTAGACATTACCTCTAAGTTCATTTTTGAAGTCTTTAACAGAGAACTCATGTAGGGTAAATACATAATCACACAATAATACATGTAAACAGTTAATCCAAAATATGATGATCATCAATTTAAGATATTATATAGAAATTAAAGATAAATTTCAAGAAAATATTCACGAATTACAACTCAAGACCTATCAACTATCAATTTCTAACTTACTACATTCATTGGGGCACATGGAAGAACAATCCCATGTTCTGGATAGCCTTTAGTACCTGGGATGAAGATTGTACGAATCCGTAAGGAAATTGGACTCGAATTGTCAATCCTCCAAGCTTTCTTGCTTTCTCTCTCAGGAACTCTTACGAGAAACTTAAGAAAAAATAAATTTTTGAAACTCTTAATCGATAATATACGACCTTAATAGTACGTTATAGGACCTAGGATATGATAGGAAATGATCAAAAGATCCTTTCCAAATTAAAAGAAAAAAATTAAAATTAGTATACTGGTCCGTGACGTTCCAGGGGCGCGAACCAGTATATTTCACGAAATTTTTTTGAAAGTCAATTCCCATCAAAATTTTTAAAAAAATGCCAAGTGTTAGTCCGTGCCACCTCCGTGTCGCGCTAGGAGCAAGGGTCGATACTATTTTTTCTTAATTAGCAAAAATTATTTTTTGACTCGATTGCTCTTAAATCGGGTCGAAACTATTTTTCCTCTTAATTTTTCATGTTGATCGCAAATTTGATCTCGAATTTTCCATCAGAGCTTTGGCACACACATTGTGTGCATAATACGTTTTAGTGGCATTTTGAGAATTTTATAGGGTATTACATCATCTCCCCCTTGGGATCATTCGGCGTC
>JAOTQJ010006719.1:0-18365 GCA_025642045.1 Solanum sejunctum
GACTATGTAAACTAAAGTGTGGTCATGTCTCGTACATTAGGCACCGTGGCCCCAATGGCCTAGATATATGCATCTCCATTTAGCTTGTTATAACCATTTATCTCCCTATAAGCACACCAAACATAGAAAGTTAATTATAATATGTAAACAAGCGAGTAGATATAGATTGGTTCTCCCTAGCCTTATCGGTAAGGGTGCCAGTCCGCCCTAATGGCAACTTCGGGCGTGACATCTTTAGTCCAAACCAAATTGATACAACAATAGTATACATACGCCGAAAAATACCATGAACCTAGAAGTTAATTTTATAGAACTAAAATAAACACAATGACATCTCATATACATATGTCAATGTTCATTAAATATACAAAACCTGGAGTGCACCTACGAATAGTAACTCTACTGTACAAGGCCTAACTTTGAATGCATAAGAAGGTCATCAATAGGAAGGAGACTACAAAAATAACAGAGTTGTTGGTGTTCACCAAAAGTCTAGTGAGTGCTCCCAATGTTCCCTAACTTAGCTATCACAGCTCGTACCTAGTCCTAGACTATGAGAAGATGTAGAAGTAGGGGTGAGTATCATAAAAGGCACCCAATAGGCATCATCGGCCGACCGAGTGAAATAGTGAACATAAATTAACTCCAAATATATAAAGAACTGCAACAATGAAGCAAAATGAACTCAAATCAAGGCATAAGCTTGACTAGGAACCCTCTACGCACAACTGAACCAATCAATCTGAAGAACAATGATAACCTAAACCAACCCAAGTACTGAATATCAATACCAATAGTTGAAGACTGCATAAGCCAATACCATAACTTCCCCATTTAAGGTATAGCTATGTATGTGGGTGCAAGGCCCTAGTATCCATGCTTGTATGTCAATTGCCCCTTATTAACAGAGAAAGTACACCAACGCACAATAATAATGTCGAAAGAAAATCAAAGAAACCGATAGAACTATCACAAAGCCTAACTTTCCACGTCATCAGAACAAAGGTCAGTTGTAACTGGATGGATGGCCCTAGTATCTGAGCTTGAATGCCACTTCAACCCCAATAGGCCTATGAGGTACACCCACGCACAACCAGGCTGTGAATATGTGAGTGGATCTACTAGCAAATAAGTAGGCCCCCAGCCTCTAATATCAGAATTGTAAGTGGGTCCTCGACCTATCATAAGTCATGTAACATAGGGACTCGAACCCCTAATATCACTCAGGATGTCTAATTACCTAGTTTTCCTAACCTAGCCTCCGGTCGGGCAGTCAACCACAGCCAATTGGTATGACCATGGGTGTAACGATGGCACGTATCCCCTATAGGAGAAAAAATATCCCTAGTTTACTAGTAGTGTGTTATCATCAGACTATCAACCATAGAGCCCAGCCCTATAGACCATTAATCATGGGATTCTCAACCTTAAACTCAGCTGATGCTTAGTCTTTAGAATCTAAATCTTCCACCTAGTATCACTGTTGCAGCCGCCGGGACACAAGTCCACTGGGAGCGTCACCCAGGACTTGGACTCTACAAATGTGACCACTGGTCCTAAATGCTAACGGGAAGCATCATCTGGGATGAGATGTCAATAGTCACTCACTCAACCATTATATCCAGATCTAGAACTCAAATGTCATATCATGCCTAGAGTGAATGTAGGCGATGACAACCATACCATTCCAGAGTGAACGTAGGCGATGACCTCACAACAAATGTTTGCCACAATCTCAATCTAACCACATAACAATAAATACTACCAATTATATACTAATCACAAAGCCTATCACTGAGGTCCTTCTATATTCTTACTGCCTGTAAGCTTTCTAATTTGGTTGTTACAACTCGAGTGCATCTAATCTCTACGCTATGGGCTCTGGCGGCTTCTCCCTATCTAGGATCGATGATGTAGCACTTTCGTTATCGGAGTTTGGCCTCTATATGACATCCACACAGAGAGATGAATAAAGTAAAATTGTCAGAGATTAAACAACCATTGATAAGATGCACAATCATAATCAATAATATTGGAAATTTCCTAAACATCCTATAGCCTCCTACAGATAAGCCATGGACATCTCTGCACCCACTCATAGGACTTTAAGTAACTTTGTATAGATGAGACTAGTGAATGTTAAGCTCTGATACCACCTTGTCACGACTAGGTCCTAATCATGATGGGGCCTGCTGCTAGTCTCACATACAGGAAAGCCAGTTCCGAACCCGAACAATCACAATCACCACCTCTCTTAGATACAAGAGATACCCCAGAATTAGATAGAAAGAACCAGTACACAACATCTATCAATAGTATATCATAGTATATATATCACAAAACACCTAAGAGACATGCCTAGCTATGGACAAGTATGCTATAGCCTCATCAACACATTGCCAGAGAATACATGGACAATCATGGTACATCATAGATATCCAGGATAACTAGACAATGTAGAGTTATGTCTATACCAGTACCATGCCATAGTACGACATATAATTATATAAGATCTCCCAGTCAGCAAACCTCTGTAGCAATAGGTAATGCATGATGATACTAGTGCAAGTCAAGTTATTACGCATGTCGCCCCTAGGCATCAGCTTATATTCGATCCTTACCAGGCCCTTTTATGTGCAAAGCAACTTATAGGGAAAAGTTGGTATAAGCTGAGCTAAGGCTCAAGAGGCTAGCGAATCAGAAGGATGACACCTATTAGGATCATATTGTAGCTCAACAAGCACAAAAGATATCACCTAAGGAAACTATGTGCCGACTCACTAAGAATATACCCCTCTAAAGTAAATGACAGTCCCCATGATAAACCTATATAACTAGTGTATCATCGTAGATCACCCAGACCATCCATAGGATATAAAATACACATCGCTAATAGGGTCGCACTCCCATCAATAAGTCGCTAATGGCTTAGTATTAGTGCATATTATATTATAGGTCACAAGGCTCCTTTAGGGGTATAACTATGATCAACCCTTGAATATGGTGTATCTCTAGTAACTAACCAGTGGCACAAGTACATAATAGATGAAAGCAGTATATAGGATCCTATAAGCCACAAAACAAAATAGAATCACATTTAATCAAGAAATTCTACCCAAAGTAGTTAGTAATGATATAGATAACTGCAACCACAACATGTATATACAAACCAACCATATATACATAGTAGATTCAGCACACATGCTAGCATGTAATCACAGGGCCACCTCAATAGCTAGTATATTGTAGTAGCCTTACACCACACACCCATTCAAGCAAAAGTCAAGCTCAATGTACATACCTATGACATGTTTACAACTCCAACAAACACATTTCAGGCCCTTTCGTAGTCATATATTATAAGAATTTAGGTAATATAGCAACTACAGTTGACACAACCCTTAATACAATAACTGTTGTCCCATAACATTATATATACACAACACAAAGATCACATCCAGTCATATACAATATATACTCCACAACTCAATCCATAAACAGTACACTTTACACATTCCAACTCAAATATGAAAATATTTCAGCTCAGTCTAGGGTTTAGAGGAAGCCTAACCTTTCTAGCATTCGATGTCTAAGGCTCTGAGTCAATCTAGCCAAGTTTTTCCACTAGGAATCACCTCCCGATGTTACTCAACTATCAAAACAAAAGTCAGAAGATCATTACGACAAATTTGGCTATAAAATCTCAATAAATAGGTGAAATTATGTCAATTACGACTAGAATGGGGAAAGTTAGGGCCCATGCTGGAATTCCAAACCAATCCCCGCAAAATAATCCCCATATTACCCCAAGTCTATAGTAAGAAATTTGGCCCCAAATGGACCCCAGAAGACCGAGAAAAGCCCCCAACATGAAGTTAAATATTTTAGTAAGAAAACATTCTTTTAAAAAATTTCTCAGTAAAAATTATTAATAATTACGAAAGATTAACAAACACCAAGAAATGACTGAGATATTGAAATGTAAAGTTTTCACTCATTCCTAACATATCAACGAAGAACAAGTAGACTCAAAATATATGCAACATCCTAAATCCAACTTCATCATGCAATTCCATGCAAAAGACTAAGTCATGCAACCTTTTGACTCACTCAAATTGGATGAAAAATAAGATAAAAATTGTGGACTCTTATTTTCCCTAGAAGACACCACAATCATTCCTCTTCCCAATCATCCGTCGATCTCTTTCACATCATTTTGGTCTTGTCTGATCTTCGATTTTCACAAATGAACTATGTTGTCCAATGGATTTCGGCATTTCGGATCTAATAATGTGGTCGGAATTTCCAAAGGATATTCCTACAATAAAGTGACAGTCACTTCTTTATATGCAATTTTTAATAGAAATCCCTCGGGGGTCAAATCAAATATGAAAGTCCCTCATATCAAATGAAGGTCAACCTAGACCAAAATTGATGTCTTAGAGATAACTATGCTATTAAAATTCTCATTTGGAGCACAATTCTCGAGAACATTGACTAGGTCAACTACTAACCAATTTCGATGGCCAAATTTATAATCCTTGATCTAATTTCACCCGACATTCTCTCAGCCTAATTCGACCATTCCGGAGCTAATGGAATCATTAGAATTTCATTCCAAGGTCATTTACTAGAACTTTACTAAAAAGTTCATTTTACTGGTATAATATCTCGACTAACTCAAAAATCCACATAACTTCCAAATAATCCAACCAATACTCACCCAAATAGTCTCGAGGTCACTATACACATGCTCATATCAATATAATAATAGCAAAGCCATAGAAATGTCCTGGAGGGTCAATACACATCAAGATTCTAAATAGTATGCATTGTCTTATATGTCTATTGTGGTCTTATTTCCAGACATCTATATCAGGATTATGAAGGATTTTGATGATTCTTCTTCTCATAATTTTAAATTCGCATAGTTCATACATATTGTATCCTCATTCCATTGAATATGATTATGCATATTGCTACTATGTTATGGTGTTCCTTTAATGCAGGGCATGTCAATATACATTGTTCATTTCACTTACTAACGCATACTTATTTGCCTACATGATTGAACTATGTAGGGATGGATAATAAGGTGACTCTTCCATTTCATGGCTAGATGCAAAGTGATCTTTAAAGCTTGTTAGTGTGTTCCCATGCTTCACTGAGTCCTTTTACGATATTTTTCTATTGCGACTTTATGACTTTTCTTTTGACATATATATTGAGGGTGAGCTAGTAATCTATGTTATAGTCACTGCCAAGATCTTTTGATGTAGAGAACTGTTTTGGGCAATATGATTGATCTAATTTCCTTTAAGTAAGACTATGATTTGATTTTGACACATTCTACTTGCTTATTCTCATATGTTATGCTTATTTTATCTTATGTATGCTTATGATATAAATATGAGGCTTGGATGGGATGCCTTCAAATATCACATTCACTGTGTCACGACTAGACCCAAGGTGAAGGTCTTGGCATGGTGGACCACTTGTCTCAGCTTGAATGTAGTGGTGTAGGTGCTGAAGATGTTGATATTATCAATGTATTTTTTGATGAAACTCTCATGGTCATTTTTAATTAACTCCAACCCATAGAATGACGACTTTAGCAATTATTTCGTGTGTGGCAGCGTTGCATAGTTTCTCAACCATCACATATGACAAAAGCTTTTGTTTGATGTGAAACGATATTTTTGGGATAAGCGTTTTCTCTATAGAGAGTGTGCAGACAACATATACCAAAGATGTATTCCAAAATCATTCATGGCTGCTATATTAGAAGAATCCCATTCATCTCAAACCCCTGGAGGTGTGCTCTGAAATCATCCATGGGTGCTATATTAGAAGAATGCCATGCATCTAAAATCAAAGATCATCATAGAGTGATCTGAACATCCTCAAAGGTTCTTTAAAGTGGGTATTATTGGCCTACTCTTTTCAAGAATGCACATGAGTTTACGAAGGCTTTCCTAAAGGGTAGACTACAAGGTAAGATATCTAGAAACCATGAATTCCTTTTGACCCGTATCCTTGACTTGCGCATTTTTTATGTTTAGGAATTGATTTCATTGGACCTTTTGTGAGCTCTTTTGGTAATCGATATATTTTGTAGGTTGTTGATTATGTATTGAAATAGGTAGAGGCAATTTCTTTTCCATCTAAAGATTGTAAGGGTTTGGTGATCATTTTGAAAACGAATATTCTAACTCATTTCTATACCCCCTCATTCTATTATATCTAATAGGGGCTCACACTTTTGCACTCTGTTGCTTGGTGTATTATTGATTAAATATGGGATAAAGCACCGAATGACAACTCTATACCATTGTCAAGCAAATGGTAAAGTTGAAATGTCAAATCTAGGGGATAAAGGCTATCCTTGCTAAAATAGTAAATGGGAATCAAATTATTTGGTTAAGTACGCTTGGTGATATGTTATGGGTATATTGCATAGCATATAAAGCACCACTTGGAATGTCACCACACTAACTTTGTCATCTTTTGGTACTGAAGAGGTTGAACTTTGATCATGACGAAACTAAATAATTTTAGCTCATGCAACTTTATTTGTTAAATAAATTTATATTGAGAGCCTATAAGAGCATAACTTTGTAAAAGAGAAAATGAGAAGATAGCATGACTTAAAGATCTTTTAAAGGGATTGGAGACCCAGTGTTGCTATACAATACATGGTTAAGGTTGTTCCTAGGCAAGTTGAAATCTAAATGGTTAGGTCCACTCAAGGTTAATAAAGTACTTACAAATGGTTTTGTTAAGGTTGAGAATCAAAAGGGTAAGAAGTTTAAAGTGAATGGACAATAGTTAAAAAAGTATTATGCAAACCATCTAGTGTTTGGGTGGTTGATATCATTTAGTGGAAGAGCCTTTATTTGTAATGGACATTGTTGTGCCATAACATTAGTAAGGTGCTTCTTAGGAGGCAACCAAGTTAATAATGGGATTTAACATAACATATGTTTATTTTGTAGGGTTAAATCTAGGATTTGAGGAAAATAAAGTTAGCCTGATTTGGGTTGGTTATCCACATTGGAAAGTCATTTGACTATGGTCCGTTAGCCCGCATTTTGGACGGATATCACATTTTGAGTTTTAGGGAAAAAGTGTGGTCCAATCATCTAATTGGTGTATCATTGAATTGATTTAGTAGGATCAACTTAGATCACTTTTTTACATGCCAATAAGCTGGATTATATGGGAACATATGGTAGTCTCAAAGTAATTTGGTGCATCACCAAATCAGTTTATGCCGCCTTAAACATTCAAAAATTCAAAGGTTCTTCATTCACTTTTCATTTGCTTGCACTTTCACACACTTATGGCAACTTTTACTTCGTATTTGGTCACCTTGTGGAAATTATTAAGGTAGATTCAAGTTTGGCAGACATCCTCATTGCCACCATTGTCATCACAAGTTGAAAATGTATGCTCTTTAGTCCTTGTAATTTCAATTCTTGAGGTAAATCTTGATTAATGTGCAACTGAGTCCAAATTCTATGTGGGTTCTACTCCATGAGTGTATGAAATACCTAGGTTGAATAAATGTGCTATTAAAATATGCGTAACTGAATGCTTCACTGATGAAGTTGATGCAATTAGGGTTTAGGTTTCAATGGGATTTTGCAATTGAGATTGATTTCTTGATTTGTGGTGATTACCTATTGGAATAATCTTGTTTCTCTTGTGATTATGTGTTTATTGTGAGGATGTGTGGTTGTAAATGAAAGTAAAATTTTGCATTCCCCAATTCTTAAGTCTCGCCTTTTAATTGAACTGAGAAAGGAAAGATGTTATGTATGTAATTATAACCTTGTAATCTGTGTGAGAATGTGGATTTCATCTTACCTTTGATATGGGCATTGTTGTGAGTTAGATTGTGGCTCTTATATGCATTTCTGATAAATATTGAATGTTGTTCTTGAAATTTTGTTGCATAGTTGGATTAGTTTGACTAACTGAGGTGTGGTATTGATTTTTGAGAAGTGGGGAAGTGTAAATACTCCTGTTCTGAATCTAATGACTTGAAGTTGCATAATTATAGATTGGGTTACGACTTTCTTAATGGTGAAGTCATCAGTTGCTTTGATTTGTACACCTTAGGGGAAGTCTAAGTATCCCTAGATCAATATTGATATCACCCATATTACACATCCTTTTAGAGGATAAAACGATAGATGTCAAGAAATATAACCTAGCAAAGGTTTCGGTCGAACCCACAGGGAATACATACAATCAAGAGAATTCAATGTTCACAATTTGAGTAGTTAACCAACTACTTCCCCAAAAGGGTTTTTTTACAGTAATCAACAAAAAATAAAACTAAACTAACAAATACAAAAGATAAATCAATATGGAGAGAAACTAGGGTATTATGTTACCCATGATTCGTAACTTAGTATCAACGGGTCACCTAATTATTTTTTAGGTAGAGCATGTAAGATGGTAAGTTAAGTTCTCTAATCCCTTTGGTCAAAGATGAGAGGTGAATTCACTGTATAACTTTGCCCATCTCCACAGTGTACATTACTAACCCTTACATATTAGTCCCGGTAAAACCTCCCCTTGGCCCAGTTTGATTGATTAGATGAGAACACATCAATTTAATCATGTTAATTAATCTCTTTTAGTTTGTTAGGTCTTCATGGTTCCCACTACCCTAGTTGTAGATTTAGCTACTCATTATTTGTGTAGATTCAAGAATTATGGATTGAGAAAAGATAATTGAACACTTACACAATAGAATTAAGAACAAGTAAATCCAACTTCAATAAGAAATATAAGCTTCAAGAGACATTCAAATACAAGTGTTCTCAAAGACTCTCCAAAGTAATCTCACAATTTTCTCTCTCTAATTATTGGGTTCTCTGAGTAATAGACGAAAACTTATGAAAAATAACCCAAAACACCTATTTATAATAAGTAAAATATAAGTCCTACCTAAAATAGGAAAAATTTGTCAGCACGCCATACTAAAGGGGTTAACAGACCGTATTGCATTCCACGACCCATAATCGGTATCTCGTACAAATCTATTAAAAATTTGGACTTCAAGTCTATGACACCCCTCTACGACTCATAACGTAGTTTATGACCTTTAACAGGGTTTCGTATGATGAATCTTCAAAAATTCCGAATCATTAATCCTCAGGGCACGAGCCATTTTCTTCGACTCGTAAACCATACCATGACTCTTCTACATTTTCATAAAATCAACATCATAAAATAGCCCCTCACTAGAATTGCTCACGAAACTACTTTACAATCCATAGGATGATCTACGGCTTGTAAAGGGTCTCTTATAGTAGCAAAATACACCAACTTCTGTACTTCTTCCCAAAATCATAGCCAAACCTATAATCCTTCAAATATAACACAAAATAGATAAAAACCCATTAGCATCATATTGAGAACACACAAGATCAAAATTTTATGCATCAAAAGTGTTGTATTTTGATAGTACATCAATATCCTCAACTTGAAATTGTTGCTTGTCCTCAGTAAGTAGACTCAATCTATATAAATAATATAGGAACACACAGACCTTAATGGTATACATCACATAAATTTAAAACTCAGATGCCCACTCCAACTTTTCAAAATAGGATCAGATAGCTACCTAGCAAACAAAAATCAACTAGTGCATGTGACAACAGAACTATGACAAGTGAGGTACTATCAACAATCCACAATCACTGAACAAATCTAATGCCAACAATGTAATGCAACTGCCCTTACAAAAGAAAGTCCAATATCTAATTTTATAACCTTGGGACTATGTAAAATCACTCACTCTCCTAAAAGATAATCATGTAACATGCCTAATATTATAGGCTTTCCCATATACTCATGACTGAGTCTTTCCAATAATTGGACTAGGATAACTTTACGACCTTCTAGGCTTGTAAGGTAGGATAAGGGGCTTTGGTATGATATTTAGGAACATACTGACTAAAGGCCCTTATTTACACGGCGTTTATTCTACACGTTTTTCCTCCAATTCTATTATTTTCACCTTATTCTCCTTTTCTCCTATTTTAAGCTTTCCACGGTGCTTTCTTTTCATTTTTTAGGTTTTTTCCTTGCTTTGACCCTCATTTTCCTTTTAATCTCACAACTAAGGCATCACTTATTTGTCTTGCACCTAGTACATGATTTTTCGCTTTTTCTCTATATCACTGATCCCCCTCTTTATTTTTATGGTTCACCCTTACAATAGACATCCTCAACTTAGGCTTTTGGCCTGTGTTGAGGTGCATAATATCTATCGTCTAAACCAGTGGTACTTTTGGAAGCCACCCTCAACATAGGTTTTTTGTAGTAGTTAAGGTACACAATGTTCAAGGAAGGATCAGAGCAAATTTCAGAATTTTACAGCTAAAAAGGCTGGGATAATCAGGTGTTTTTAAAGAATAGGTACATGATAGGCTCAAACGTTAGGAACAATAGATATATTTCAATATTTATTTTACACTTAGGCTAAGTGGACTATTAAAAAGAATGGTATAAGATCCTCTCCTAATCTAGTTAATCTAAAGTATAACTTAGAGCAATAAGGAAAGTTCTGAATTAGCACAAATCACATGAATTAGCAAACTAGACTCACACTCACATGGCACATACTACATTATCAACAAAAGACTCTCAGATCATGTTTTTTATCTTAATTTATCCTTGATTATCAGAACAAATATTATCACACACCTAAACATTCATGGTTGCAATCTAGACTACTAATGAAAATTTTTGGTGGGTATCATTTTTCAAAGCAAATCACAAAAACATGTTATATGCCACAAGTATTAGTAATATGTTCTACAAATACTATCTAAACATCCTAAACATGCCGGGTCAACAAAAAGTAAATATCTATGGGGAAAAATAACATAGGCAAGAAAATATTAGGATCAAAAATTGGTATAGTTATGGACCCAAGCTAATCAGACTTCAGTGAGATCCCTAACTGCTGACACCCCATCTAAAAAGATGTTCATTGTCCCTAATGCACATAGTTTGAACAAAACAAAGAATAATGAGGTCAAAAATCATACCTAGGCGCTTAAGCACCATTGTGTGGCTAAGTTTGGCCACCATCCTCCAGTGAAGTAGTATGCTCAGCTGTAGCACTCTGTTTGGAGGGGCCAGTGTAACGACCCCAAAAAGTGCCCAAAAATATGTCTCGAAATGACCAAATTTTAATTTTCATATATCTCAAAATCAATTTGTTATTTCAAAAATTTCACTTTATATTCTTATTAAATGGGTCAAAATTAGGGGCGCGTCATTTCTGGGACATGCCTCTATGTTAAAATGGTACATAATTTTTTAGTTCAACCAAAATATTCTAAGTGTTAGGGCCAAGTGTACCCAAATGTGTTTTTATTTATACTTAGTCGAATTTCACCCTTATATCATCCTAAATATTTCACAATAATCTCTAAAACACATAGCTATATTTTCACTCCAAAATTCAATTCTCAAATCCCTTATCTACAACTAAGGACTTCCATCATGCTAGAAGCCTCCATTTTCAATCTTTACCGACAGTTTCTCCAAAGCTAAGGTATGTAGGTTTTAGCAATTAGGTTCTTACACCCATGGTGCCCTAATCTTCTTCTTACTCAATTTGCATGATTTAAAGTTGATTTTATATGTGGATCTTGTATATTTAAGAACTTTACTGCACAGTGATTTGAGTTCATAAGAGTGTGGTTGTTTTAGCATGTTTTGAGCTCTAAATCATGGAGCTAATATTGGATTTGATGAGGATATGAATCTTTTGCGGGTGTTTCAAGGTGTTGATTTATGATTTTACAATATATTTTCTCGCATGATTTCATATCTAGATTTCATGGTCTTTTACCCCCATTACACCCCCAAGTGTTTGATAAAATGTCCTACTAGGGTTTCTTGCAGAATTGAAGGTCCAAAGCATGAGATATGATATCATTGATGTTATGTTGATGAAATAAGCTTATGTACATAACAAATTCAATATAAAGTGATTCATTAGACCATCTCCAATTCGGAGGGTCTAAGAACATAGATAACCATGATGGGGGTTTTAACTCATTAACCAAGGGAAGGGTTAGTTCTTATCCACCTAGTGATGGGGCGCTATTATCACTAACTGATATTATGGTTTCTACTCATCAACCGAGTGAAGGTTTAGTACTTCACCTACTAGGAGATGGGGTGGCATTATCACCAACCTAGTTGGGGGTTTGTACTTATCAACTAGGTGAAGGGTTGGTACTTCACCACCTAAGTAATGGGGCGACATCATCAATAACCTACAAAGGGGTTTATACTTTGGAAATCTAATTTGGTATTTCGACACATATGATATCTTATATGAGTGAGAGTGTCTTAAGCATGTTTCACTTTAGCATTTGTCATGCATGTCAGATTGCTATATTATGTCTATTGCCTATTGTTATGCATTTTGATTATGCTGTCTACTACTTGTTGAATTGCATCCTACATAATTAGTACATTCAAATATACTAATGTATACCCTTTCCTACATGATATCACCATGTAGGAACCGGAGACCAAGTTGATCATCTTCCTCCTCTACATGCCTAGTTCATTGCTACTCAAGCTAATTAGTGAGTCCTCCATTTCGGGGACCTTGGTCTATGTTTTCCCTTGCTTTATATTGAGACACTATACTTTATGTTCTATTTTGACTATGAGGGTGATCCCGGTTACCTTGTCTTGGCTCCCACTCTTATCTATATATCTAGAGGTGTTTGTTGGACAAGTCATGTATCTATGATAAGAGCTTTGATTCTTTGTCTCTTGGTGTTGATATATGCAAGCTATCCCTTAGCCCTTTTACCCCTTATTCTTACTTTATGTTGTTTTACATTGCTTCCGCGACCAAGCATGTGTAATGATATGCTATGAGGCTTATTTGTGGTTCATTTGGGTTTCCTACTCACCATATCACATCTAGGCCCTAGGCTTGGGTTGTCATAATTATAGTAATAGAGCACTAGGTTGATAGAGCCATGGAGACCAACACACTGTGTCAATTAGAGTCCTATTCATGGTTGTGAAGCACGTTATGACTATGAATAGGAGGCTATGAGATTTTTTAAGATTTAATGTTTCCCTTCTTCATGTTTTGAGTCATGCTATAGTATTGGGATAAGATTTTCCCCCCTAAAAATTTTTCTTTTCTATGTTAGATCATGTCAAACACTAGAGGAAGATGGGCCCAAACTCCCCAGGAGCAACCTACAATGGTGAGCTCCGGAATGCTCTTACGATGCTTGCCCAAGTGGTGGTCAACCAAGTCAATCAAGGGGCCCAAGCCCCTCATCCTATTACCCCAAAAGCTAGGGTAAGAGATTCCATAAGGATGAATCCTCTGGTTTTCCATGGGTCAAAGGTAGATGAAGATCCACAAGAGTTCATTGATGAGGTCTATAAAATATTATATATCATGGTTGTTGGGTTGAATAAAAAGGCAGAGTAGGCAGTATATCAACTCAAAGGGGTAGCCCAAATTTTGTATGATCAATGGAATAGGGAGAACGGAAATGGTTATATGGTGCTTTGGGAGGAATTCAAATTGGCCTTCCTTAATCGGTTTTTCCCTCTTGATCTTAGGGAAGCAAAGTAGGTAGAGTTTATGAACTTGAAACAGGGTTCTATAAGTGTGAGAGAATATGCCCTCAAATTTAATCAACTTTCAAAGTATGCCCCTCACTTGGTGGCCAACCCTATATTTAGGATGAATAAATTTGTGATAGGGGTCTCCAACTTGGTGAGTGAAGAGTGTCGGTCTACCTTGCTTATTAGTGACATGGACTTGTCTCGGTTGATGACTTATACAAATGGAGGAGATAAAGTTGAGAAATAGGAGGAGCCATAAGGCTAAGAGGGCATGTTTTGAGTGTAAGTTCCAAAAAGTTAGTAAATTTCATCAAGGCCAAGGGCCTTCTCATGCTACTAATAGGGGCTTTGCCAATGAATTCCCTAGTCCTCAAGGTGTTGGTGGTGTGGCTCCTATTGATGTGTGTCTTAGATATGGGAAGAGTTATAATGGCTCGTGTTTGAAGGGTTCTAATGCATGTTTTTGTTGTGGGTAGCTTGGTCACAAGAAGATTGATTGCTGAAGAAACCATGGCAACTTTTGGGGTGCAAATACAGTGAAATTGGGTAGAGGTGGTCCTCAAGGTGGTGCTCCAAGGCACAACTAGTTTTATTCTATAAATGGAAGGCAAAGGTTGGTGAGGTCTTCAATTTTGTTACTGGTGTGTTAAAAATCTTTGATCTTGATATATATGCTTTGATTGATCTAGGTGACACTCTTTCCTTGTTACCCCTAATTTTGCTAAAACGTTCCATGTTTTCCACGAGTTTGTCACATTCCAAAGTCCCGTTAGGGTGGACTATCACCTGTTGCCCATAAGGCTTAGGAGAACCAACCTAAATCTATGTGCTTATATATATATTATAAGTAACTTTCTATGTTTGGTATGCTTATAGGGAAATAAACGATAATAACAAGCTAAAAGAAGATGTGTATGACTAGGTCGTTGGGGCCACGGTGTCTAAAGTACGAGATATGACTACTCTTTAATTTATATAGTCTACAAAGCCTCTAGTCGAGAAAAAGTATGCATAAATATTCGAAAAAGGCTCTATCTGAATTAACTATATAATGTAAACATATAAACTCTAAACACACACAAAGCTCCGAAGCAACCTGGAGCTTGGTAACAACAGCTGAATATGTTGTACTCTACTGGGGAGATCTACTAGCACCTGCACCTACAGCATGAAATGCAGGTCTCCCGCAAGGGACTCAGTATGAGATAATGTACTGAATATATAAGGCAACAAATACTATATAAGAAGTACAATTTGAATGAAACTATGCACTGGTATAAGATAAGAGACCACCTTTAGATATACTTTTGAATCATATACTTTATGTTCTTTATATTGCTTTACCTTTATTGTAAAATATGTACTATAAAATCTATGCACAACTGTAATATAAATGGCCAACTGATCAGTTGTAAACTATATCGGGATAATCCCTGGCTAGGTTATTCCTTAACCTCTCGGGCTACCACCCATAATAAGATGTTTCCCTGGCTAGGTGATTCTTCCACCCCTTGGGATATGGGATCGTCCCTAGTTAAGTTCTTCCTTAACCCCCTTGGGCTACCACCCGTGATAGGATCGTCCCTGGCTAGGTAATACTTCCACCCCTCGGGCTACCACCTAGCAGAAACTGTATACTTTATCTTTTTATTACTTTTGAGATTATTCTTTTGGTGGTCATAATATTGTAGAAAAGGATATATATGCAGCATATGCCATGTAAGTAATCATACAATACAATATGGAAATGAAAAGAGTATGTTACATCGACAATGAAATGTGTATGAACTGAAGCAACTCATGAACTTTGTTTAGCAACAAGAACTCATGTACTTAGTATCATATATGTATATAGATTTGAAGACAACTATATATAAGAGCATATGAATATATGAAATATTGGAGGTATGGCCGATTTGTCATGCTGGAGTTTATGAATGCCTTTGCTTACCAAAGGATTTTTGTTTCATGCCAAGTATTACGAAATCAAGTAGCCTTACATACCTCATTGTATGACCTTGTTACTACCTTGGAGTGGTTGTGGTTTCCATTAAATATTTAGCTACAGTATATTAATCAACAATACGAGTATTAGCATCAACACAACACTTTTAGGCAGTGCAATATCACAAAAATGACCACTCTGACAGTAAGCTTTCAACTAACGACGCAAAGATGATTCTTCAATCTTTTCACTTATAAACGTACTTTCTAACAACTATTCTTATGTACATGTCATGTATATCTTATTCTCAAAATCTTATCAGTCCTAAAACAGTCCACACAACCCAACACATAACAATTCTTCACACCATACAAACAAGCAGCATAACGCTATATCCTTTCACCACACTTCGATGTCAACAAATCCCAATCTTCTCTTAACTTTACCAAAATAGTATCCAACCTTTTTTAAACATAAAACCAGTCTTAAATTAGTCCAAAAATAGTCCCAAAATAGGTGAAAGTTGTGGAACAACATATTATAATTTTCAGCTCCCAAATTTCTTTTAAAAGTGAAATTACGATGTTGTACAACAACTCATCTTTGTGGACTATAAAAGTGGTACAACAACTTAATTACATGACCAACAACCTATATATTATTAGAATATAAGTCTTACTTCATATTTCATCTAACCAATTAAGATAGAATCCTCTTGAACAACTAGAAAATTTAACAACAATAATTAGAACATAAGCTGTCCAGAATTTCCTGCTTACATAATAGCATGTACTTCTTGTTTTACATGATGAAACCATACTATCAATATCTATAACTTAAACCATGTTAATAACATTAAAGTCTCTTCATGATAAATCCCAAAAACCATATAGAAATCACCAAAATAAAAGGCATGTGTACAACAACTTTCTGGACACAAGCTGTCCAGAATTTCCAGCAAAGATACTATCATATACTTCTTGTTTTTCATGAAGAAATTATACTAAATACATAACTATAATTGCTTACCTTTACCTTATATATTCTGGATTCCCTTCAAAAGCCTTAGACAATTGACTTTTCAGCTTGGTGAAGTGTATTATAGAGAGGACAAATAACTTTAAGAAAGCTGAAACTTTATTTCCTAGTGGAATACCTTAGTGCTGCACTTAACCCATTTTTAAAGATTATTTTGGTCAACTTTCTCTTCCACTATAGACCTTATAATGACACCCATTGATGTTATATTATTTCAGCATCTTATCCTCCAAAATTGGGCTTAATTGGGTCTCAAATGTGATGGACCTTTGCTGCCAATTTTTAGATTTATTCTTAGTTTGTTTTGGGTCCAAAATGCCAAGTTGTTTGTAGTGTACTTGTTAGAAGTTTTAAAATTGTTCTTGGACTGAAAATAAGGTACATTTATGATACTTACACATGAGCCAAAGTTACACCGTTAATATGGAATTTATTCATAATCACACTTGAACGAATTCGGCATCGAGCCTCGACTCCGTTTAGCTATCAATTTTAAGCTAAGAAAGTAGGTGACTAACATACTAAATTATTAAGTCATACAATGACCTCAATTCTTTTACTTAGTATAGGGCTAATATATCCTTGATTTAACACCAACACATATACACCCTCAAACTTCTTAAGCATTTAGACTCACATATCACCCGTTAAGACGAGATTCAAGCACTTTGAAGAATCGACGCTAATTTGACCCAACCATAACATGATTCATTTACGTAGAATAAGTACATATAAAATGTGGGGTTTTACATCCTCCCCACTTCAGGAACATTCGTCCTCAAATGTTAGCACAATTGGGTAACTGCACGAAATATAAACCTTTATTTAAATAAATCTTTAACAACACACTAATTATTTAATCACACGTACCTATTTAGTATTCCAATTATGCATGCTGGCCATCCTCCTTAGCTTCAAACAAATGGGGGTATTTTGACTTCATTGCATCCTCGTCCTCCTAGGTCATCTCTTTTGCCTGCTGATTTCTCTAATGTACCTTCACTAAAGCTATTTCTTTATTCCTTAGCTTCCTAACCTGACTATCTAGAATAGAAATATGTTCCTCTTCATAGGTGAGATCTTCTGTAACCTGTACATCCTCAATAGGAGTGATACGGGATGGGTCACCTATGCACTTCTGAAGCATTAACATATGAAAAACTGGATGAACTATTGAATGCTTTTGGGGAATCTCCAACTCATATACAACCTGCCCAATTTTCTTAGTAATTTTGTATGGCCCTATGTAACGTGGGCTTAGTTTTCTCTTCTTACCAAACCTCATAACTCCTTTCACTAGAAACACCTTTAAGAATACCCAATCTCCTACTGAAAATTCTAGCCCTCTCCTCCTAGCATTTGCATATGACTTGTGACGACTTTGGACTGTTTCTAGCCGCTGCTGTATTACCGTAACTATTTCCATGGCTTGGTGCACTAGATCTGGCCCAAGCAAGGTGGTTTCTCCCACTTCAAACCATCAAATTGGTGATCTACACTTCCTTCCATATAAAGCTTCATAAGGTGCCATCTTGATACTTGTATGGTAGCTATTATTATAGGAAAACTCAATAAGTGGCAAATGGTCCACCCAACAACCTTTAAAATCCAATGCACAAGCTCGCAACATATCTTCAAGTGTCTAAATGGTGCGTTTAGCTTGACCGTCTGTTTGAGGATGGAAAGTTGTACTCAAATTCACTTGTGTACCCAAACTCCTTTGGAAAGACTTCCA
>JAOTQJ010006750.1:0-18360 GCA_025642045.1 Solanum sejunctum
ACAGTCACTATAATGGACAAGTATCCTCTACCAAGGATAGATGACCTTTTTAATCAACTTCAAGGAGCTAGTCATTTTTCTAAGGTTGATCTTCAGTCTAGATACCACGAAGAGAGAGTGAGGGAGTGTGACATTCCCAAGATGGCTTTTCGAACTAGGTATGGGTATTTTGAGTTTGTGTTAATGTCTTTTGACTTACTAATGTACCGGGAATATTTATGGATCACATAAATAGGGTCTTTAAACACTACATTTATATGTTTGTGGTGGTCTTTATTGATGATATCTTGATTTATTCTCCATGTAAAGAAGAACACCTGAATCGTTTGAGGGTGGTGTTGAAAATTTTGATGGATGAGAGGTTTTTTGCTAAATTTGAAAAGTGTGAATTTTGGTTGAAAGAGGTTGCATTTTTAGTGCTTGTAGTGTCGAGTGATGGCATTAAAGTGGATCCTAAGAAGACATAGGTTACAAGGAATTATCCTAGGACCTTGACTCCGACGAATATTAGGAGTTTCTTGGGTTTGAGGGCTTACTACCAGAGGTTTGTGAATGGCTTCTCTTCTATTTCTTTCCTTATGAAAAAGTTGACCCAAAAGAAGGAAATTTTTTTTTTTACCGATAATTGTGAAAAGTGTTTTTATACATTGAAAGGCAAGCTTAGAAGGGTTTATCGGAAGGGTTAGAAGGGTTCGTAGGTTATTTTGATGCTTCAAGGATTGGTTTAGGTGTTTGTTGATGCAAAATGGCAAGGTTATAGCATATGCATCAAGGAAACTTAAGTTGCATGAGAAAAATTATCCCACCAATGATCTTGAATTTGTGGCCATGGTGTTTGCATTGAAAATTTGGCATCATTATTTGTATGAGGTTCATGTGGATGTGTTAACCGACCAAAAGACTCTCCAATATGTGTTCACACATAAAGATCTTAACTTGAGGCAAAGGAGGTGGTTAGAACTATATAGGGATTATGACATGAGTGTGCACTATCATCTCGGCAAAGCTAATATTATGGTCGATACTATAAGTAGAGTGTCCATGGGTAGCCTAACACATATGGATGATGGTAACAATAAGGTGGCTAGAGAGGTTTACTAATTGACTAGTTTGGGGGTTAGGTTAAATGAATTTGAAAATTGTGCTGTGGTGGTTATTGATGGTTCCAAATCTTCTTTGGTGGAGAAAGTCAAGTCAAAACAAGACCCTTGACCTCGTCTTCCTAGAGTTGAACGCTTTGTTGAAATATGGTAAAGTGGAGTTTTCTCCCAAGGGGGAGATGGTGCCCTTCGGTACCAAGGTAGGTTGTGTATGCCTAGTGTTGATAACTTGAGGAAGTTTGTTTTGAAGGAGTCCTATAATTCATCCTATTCTATTCACCCCATTTCCATAATATGTTTAGAGACTTGAGGGTCGTGTATTGGTGGGGTGGTATAAATAGAGATAATGCCAAATTTGTATCTGGGTGTCACAATTGTCAACAAGTGAAAGCCGAACAATGAAGACCGGATGGCCTAGACCAAGACATAGAAATTCCTACTTGGAAGTGGGAACAGATCAACATGGATTTTGTCATTGGTTTGCCCAATACTAGGAAACACTCTGATTCTATTTGGGTTACTGTAGATAAAATGACAAAGTCCGTGCACTTTTTACTGGTTAAAATAACTTATGGAGCAGAATATTATGCCAAGTTCTACATTCAAGAGTTGGTTAGAATGCATGGGGTATTCTTGTCTATAATTTTTTGTCGTGGTTCTGAATTTACTTCTCATTTTTGGAGATCCTTTAAAATGGGTCTTTGTACCAAGGTCAATCTTAGGGCTTGTGCTTAGGAGCTTAAGGTAACTTGGGATGAAAATATTCTAATTATTGAGTTTGTTTACAATCATAGCTTCCACTCTATATTGGATGGCTCCCTTTGAAGCTCTTTATGGTAGGCATGTAGATCCCTATTTGGGTGGTTTGATGTGGGGAAGATGGCTTTGTTAAGCCCAGATTTGGTTATGGAAGCTTCGTAGAAGGTGAGGTTGATAAGGGAGTTATTTAAGATGGCCCAAAGTGGTCAAAAATCCTACTGTAATGTAAGGAGAAGAGATCTTGAGTTTAATATTGGTGATTGGGTTTACTTAAAGGTCTCACCAATAAGGGTGCAGTCTGGTTTGGCAAGAAAGGGAAATTGAGCCTAAGGTCTATGGGTCCTTCAGAGTTTTGAGGAGAGTTGGTAAAGTTGCCTATATGAGCATAGTTTATTGGATCTTCCATATGTTGATGTTGAGGAAGTGTGTGGGTGACCCAAATGATATAGTGCCATAAGAGGTTTTGGGTGTTATGGATGATAATTTGACCTATAAGGATGTCCTAGTTGAGATATTTGATAGGAAAGCAAAAAGGTTGAGGAACAAGGATGTAGCATTCGTCACGGTCCTTTGGAGGAATCAACAAGTTGAAAGTGCCACATTGGAAGCCAAGTCGGAAATGAGAAAGTGATATCCATCTCCTTTCCACTTTACTCAAGACAAAGGTAATAACTTTGGACCAATCTATAATTTCAAGTGGTAAGTTTCAGCCCATATGTCATTTTGCATGCATTCAGGTTCATGGTAACAAGCTTATGGTGATTGTTCACATTCATTTTGATACTTTTTGAAAATGATGTTTAAGTGCATTTGTTGCATTCTTGATTGTCTGAAATGTTCAAAAATACTTCTCTTACGCTTGTTTCTTTGACATTGGGGGATGTATATTCCCAAAGGGGAGATACTGAAACACCCCTCATGTGCTTCGAAATACTCCATAATTATAATTTCTATTTATCTCAAAATTTATATGTGATTTCAGAAATTTGACTTCATATTCTTGATCCAGGGGGGAAATTGAGTGGGAAATGGGTATAAATCAGATTTTAGAAGACCTGTAGCAAAAAATAATTTTTGCTAATTTTTGATTCCCAGTGTCTATCTACGCCCAGGCTACGACGCACCTAGGGTATAGACTAGTATATTTGGTGCTCTGTGTCTGCTCTGCATCACGCCTGGGACGCGAACTAGTGTAAAATTTTCCCCTGTTTTCTTATTTTGTCCAAGGGCATTGGGTTAATAGCCTAATGACCATTTAAATGTGAAATCTATCATTCTTATCCATATTTCAACTTTATAACTCGCAAGATCCTTTCTAAATGAAATGCCCCAAAAATGCCCAAAAAAATGTGCTTCAAAAATTCCCATAATCATAATTTCCATATATCTCAAAATCGTATGTGATATCAAAAATCCAACATCATATTCTTGATTAGGGGGCAAAATTGAGTGGGAAATTGGTATAACTCCGATTTTAGAGAACTCAAGAAGTTGTCTAGGATTGCTCTGCAATGCGGACCTGTTGTGGAGCAGTGTTATGACTTTCTTATTTTTCCTGTTTTGGTATAAGACATTAAGGTCTTGGCCCTATCCCCAACAATGTATGAAAACACCTGTACTTAGCCATTTTGCAACTCTATATCAGTAAGGACACTCTCAAAAACCTCTCTAACACTTAAGCAAATATCTTATTAAAATTCAAATGTCCTAAGCTTAATTCTGGATCTCAAGAACTTCATTCAAGCTTCAAGTTTTCATTCAAATCTATATCAAGCAAATCCCCAAATTCAAGGTATGTTGGTTTCAATCATTGGGTCCTTTCAACCATGGTGCCCAACCTTCCTTTTTATGAAAATAACATGTTTTCATATTGTATTACGTACGGATATTATTTATTATGAGTTGTAATTACAAATTATGTTGGGGTTTTATGAAATGAGATTTCTACTATGTGTTGGTGGGTTGATTTACATTGAGTTTTCTCATATGATTTCACTCTTGCACTTCATTATTTTGAACTAGCATTACATACTCGCCAAGTGTTTAATAAAATCTCTTGACATGAATTCTAGAGTTATTGATGGTCTATGATATGGTTAATAAGTTAAGTGACTCTTTTACTATTAAGGGTTATATGTATGTATTGAATTCATTTAAAGTATTTATAGTTTGCAAGTTGACCACACCTTGTTGAGGAGGTGACATGCCTCAACCACTATGATGGGGAGTGTTATGCCCATCTACCATGTTGAGGAGTACATACCTTGACCACTATGATAGGGGGTGCTATCCCCATTTACCATATTGATGGTTATATACCTTGACCACTATGATGGCTGGTGGTTGTGCTACGCTTATCTACCATGTTGAGGGGTATATACCTTTACCACTAGTTGGGGTTGACATACCCATCTACCATGCTGAGGGGTAGATACCTCAATCACCTTTGAAGAGGGTAATATGCCTTAGATTCTAAGTAAAAGTTTGCTTGGTCTATGAGTATGGTCCCTTCCTACACATGTAATCTATATTCTCAAGTAATATGTTTTATAAGCATGTTTTACTTCAAGCATTGATCATGCATGCCAAATTGTTAGTATTCTTACCCATTGATTATGTTTGTGCATTTTGACAAAGTTGCGTATGTCTTGTTGCATTGCATCCTACATACTTAGTACATTCAAACATATTAATGCACACCAGAGTTGATCTTAATCATCCCCTACATGACTAGTCTTGATATTTTGGAAGAAGAGCTTCGGTGAGTCCGCAAGTTTGGGATATTAGCTGTATTACACTTGTCAGTTGTTTTTCTCTTTATGTTGAGATCTGATACTATGAGGGTGAGCCCGAAAAGTGTCTTAGCCCCTGCTCCAATCTATAGTTAGAGGTGTTATTGGAACAAATGGTGTACATATGCTATGAGTTTTGACACTTCTATTTTTTATTCTATCAAAGACTTCCTTAGTCCCGATGTTCCTTTATATTATCTCTTGTTGTTGTTTACTTTGCTTCTGTGACTAAGGATGTGTGGTTACTATGCTAAGAGACTTGTTTGGGTCCCTTCGAGTTCTGATTCGCCATGTCATGTCTATGCCCTTGTCTTGGGTCATGACAAACTTGGTATCAGAGCCCTAGGTTGTTAAGAATACTGTGAATCCAATAAACTGCATCAATATGAGTCTTAATCATGGTTGTGAAGTGCCCCACAACTATGTGTAAGAGACTATGAGGCATTCAAGGAAATATTTTCTTTCTTTATGATCTTTGTCGTACTTTAGGAGTAAGGTAAGGCTTCTCCTCTAACGAATGTTCTTTGCTATTCTAGATCATGCCTATTCAAAGAAGAAGAAGAGCCTGATCACTCGAGGAAGAACCAGTTCCTCCAACTTGTCAAGCTCCTCTAGATGGGGGAGTGGCTCATAAAAAGTTTCGGGATACTATTACCATGTTTGCTCATGCTAGGGCTAACCAAATCAACTAAGAGGCCCAAGCCTCTTATATACCTATTCCAGCCTCAAGGGTGAGGGATTTTACTAGAGTTCACACATCGGAGTTCCATGTATCTAAGGTGGACCAAGATCCACAAGAATTCATTGATGAAGTATGTAAGGTTTTGTCCATTATTAGGGTTAAGTCAGAGTAAAAGGCAGAGTTGGCAGCCTACTAACTCAAAGGGGTGGCTTAAATATGATTCACTCAAAGGAAGATGGAGAAGGGGAATGGTGATGTCATCCTTTGGGAAGAGTTCAAGGCGGCATTTCTGAACCCATTTTTTCCTATAGAGCTAAGTGAGTCGAATATGATGGAAATTATGAACCTGAAGCAAGGTTCCATGAGTGTGAGGGAGTATACCGTCAAGTCAACCAACTCTCCAAGTATGCTCCAGAATTGGTTGCCGAGCCGAGGTCTAAGATGAACAAATTTTTGTTGGGTGTGTCTGACTTGGTTATTGAGGAGTGTCAAACCACAATATTGGTAAGTGATATGGACTTGTCATGTCTCATGGCTTATATCGAACAACTAGAGGGGGGAAGCTTTAAACAAGAAAAAGTGGTGAGGCCAAGAGGGCTCGTTTTGAAGGTAGGATCCAAAGTCCTAAGGGTGGATAGTTTCCTCAAGGACAAGGGTCTTCCAATACTTCTAATAGAAGGTTTGCTAATGACAACCCAAGTGTCCAAGGTGGTGGTGGCGTGGTGCCTAACTATATATCACCAAGATATGGTAAAGACTATAATAACCCAAGTTTGAAGAACACTAGTGCTTGCTATGGTTGTGGTGAAGTAGGTCGTAAGGTGATTGGTTGTCCGAGCAATCGAAACAATGGTATAGATAGTCATCCACAAGGCCAAGGGACAAATGCGGGTCCACAAGGAAGAGGAGGCCAATAAGGGGATGCCTTGATGATAGTTAAGCTCCAATAAGAAAGCGATCACTATTAGTAATTAACTTAATTGAGGGTAGGGTCGAATCCATAGGGAATACAGGGCTCGACAATAAGATTTCACTACTAATTATTGCTATTATCTATAACTGCAATCTCTAGATGAGGGGTTTTCTTGTGATTTAAGGACAACATAAAATAAACACTAATTGAACTTCGAGAAAACACTAGATTTTGGGGGCAACTTGGGAATTGTGTTCACCATGGCTCGTTGACTCAGTTACCCTATGTAACATAAATATGATTAGTGACTCGCACGCAAGACGGTAACTTAGGTTCTTCCAATCTTCTTGTGAAGGTGAAGGTCGAATTTCACCATGGCACTTGGTTGGCCACCATGGTGTGCCAACTAAGCATTACCTACTGTTCCAGTCAACCTCAATTTGGTCAGGTTTGGTCCATTAGATGAGAAAACATCAACTGAATCTTGTCATCTACTTTTCTTTTCCTATTCATCACTACCTTCATTGGGATCATGATAGTAAGCTAGGTTTGGTGTTGGCTAGAACCAAATAACAATAGTCATGAAGGGAAATAAATAATACATGCAAAATCCCTATCCTAGATATGCACAAGACCTAGGTCATCTCAAGTCAACTACCCATGGTTCCCACAACCCCAAGTTGGGGGTGTTTAGCTACCCATGGCTAAGATAAAACACACAAAAATGCATATAATAGACATAGTTGGGAGCTTCACCAATAATAATGAAGGAGATAGCCACCACAAGTTGCAAACCCATAAGCTTGATTGATCCACAATGAGTACAAAGTAAGATTTCTAATCCCCAAAATAGGTTTCCCAAATAGAAAAATAATCTACTCTGAAAATCTAAGAAAAACTTCAAATTATAATGGAGAAATGTATGTTGTTTGAACTCCCTTCAAAAACCTAACTTAACCTATATCATATTTACAAAATAACCCTAAGAATTATTTAGAAAAGATAGTTGGCATCTGATAAATTTCACAGTTATGGCTCATAGGTTAGCCTATAAGTCGTAGTTGCGGTCTTGTATCAGGGTCTTGGCATCTTGGACTGAACTGGTATAGCCCATAGGTACGAGTCATTACTTAAGCTTTGACTCATATATTGGTCTCCCAGTCTTGATCTTTAGTTTCTGGTCTAACAATTTGGCTCTCTGATTCTTGCTATGAGTCCAACTATATGAGTCGTAGTGTGTCTTATAACTCATAGGCTAGGCTTGTAGGGGTGACCTTCACTTGGTAGATTTCTAATTTTTTATATCCCATTCCTGCTACGACACAACCTATGACTTATAGCATAAGCTATGACTCGTGCGAGGGATCGTATGGCGTATGCTTCAGCAAAATCTACAAGTATTCTTCAAAATCATGCCAACCTAACTTTTCTGCAAAATTAACACAAAACACATCAAAACATAAAAAAGTCGCTATAAAAACTCACAAATCATTTGTTTTGGACACCAAATGTGTTGTAATTTGATAGCAAATCAATACCCTCAACTTAGAATTGTTACTTGTCCTCAAGCGATGACTCAATCTATGCAGACAACGAGAAATATATTGCATCTATATCAATGGCATATACAACTGCTCATTTAGTTTAGATGCCCTACTACTACTTTAGAAACAGGGTTGGCAAGTTATTGAGCAAACAAGAACATCATGAGAGACCACACAATTCAACTTTGACAAGTTAAGGAGCATCAACTATCCACAATCACTGTTATAGTTATGTCCTACTCAAGAAGTGCAAATGTCCTCACTGTAAAGAAGCCCCTCATACTCAAAAGCATTTAGAATTCAGGGACTGAGGAAACATTCTCACTCTCACAATTAAAATTCAATACATGTTGACTAATACCATAGGCTTGCCTCTCTACTCATCATATGACTTGGTGGTAGGGTAGAGTTGGATCACTTTAGGACTTATAGGCTTGTAACATAGGCTCAAGGTGCTTTGGTGCGATATTTAGGGTAAATAGTGACTATAAGCTATCCTTGAATTATGTTTACCAATGCTTTTTGCTTTCATAATCCAACACTCTCTTTTATTTATAATCAATCCTTCCTTGTTCACTTGCTTTGAACTTTTCTCGAGTGCTTATTTTCTCTTTTTCAGCTATGCCCTGATTGAAAACTCAATTTTGCTACTTTTTCTCAATTGAAGTCACTTTTTGTTCTTTTCTTCACTTGGTTCATGCTTTTTCATTTCTTTCTTTAATTCCCAACTAAACGCCTTATCACTTTTACTTTACCACAATAAGGGCCACCCTCAACTTAGGCTTTTGGCCTCAGGTGAAGCACACAATATCTATGCCTCAGACCAAGGCCACCAATTGCAGCCACCCTCAACTTAGGCCTTTGGCCACAATCAAGGTTCACATGTTGAAGGATAGACCAGAGCCAATATCAAGGTATTTCATCATACAAGGTTAAGCTAGCAAAGTTACAAGAAAGAATGAATACGTGATAAGCTCAAAAAAATTTGAAAAAGAAATTCTCTCACTTAACTGGTGGATTATTTTAGGCTAAAAGTTGTTTCACTCAAGGAACAAATGCCTAAGATCCCTTCCATATCCACCACATCACCAAACTAATTTAGAGTAACAAGGCATATTTTGAGTCCATACAAGATGCATGAATACCGTAAAATAAGTTGACAACACACATAGCAATTGTATCCACAATCAAGTATGGACTCACAGGTCATGCTTTCAGTCTTTTCTTGCCTTCATAATATAAGAACAAACATTGCTAAATACTAACAAATGTATGAATGCATCAATACTCATAACCTCAAAAAAATTTGAGGGTACCTAATTTTTGCATCAAAAGTTTAAAGAAAATCTAAGAACTCTATATATATATATGCCAAAAGATAACATTAATATGAATTTACCCATTATCCACACTACATAAGCATGCTAGTTCAATAGGAAAATAAACATGCACAAGGAAAAAGAAGCACAACAAGAAAGCCTTGGGAAGAAAAAATAAGTGAAGTTATGGACTTGAGGCTACTCTAATTTCACCTGCATCCATAACATCTACCATCCCATCAAAATAGGATACTTTGTCCTTAAAGTGACAACACAAAGAAAAGATGAAAGGGGTGTACCTTAGGTTGCCTCCCAGGAATTGCCTGAGTTATTGTCGTGGCACGACAAGAAGCTTTTGAGTTTTTGCCTCTTCAAGGTTCCAATCATCCAACGTTTTGATCTCTTCCATATCACCCATATACCTTTTTACCCTTTGTCCATTGGATTTGAAAGTTTTTCCATCCTTACTCTGTAACTCGATAGCACCATGACTAAAAAAGTGCACAACTCTGAAAGCCCTAATCCACTTAGATTTGAGTTTTCCACGAAACCACCTCAAACTGGAGTTGTAAAGCAATACCATGTATCTTGGAGAAAAATAGCGATCTTTGATTCTGTGATCATGCTGAACCTTCATATATTTTTTGTACAAAGCGGAGCTCTCATATGCTCACAGCCTAAACTCATCAAGATCATTCACTTGAATCAACCTTGAGGTGGCAGCTTCATGCCAATCAAGATTCAGTTTCTTCAATGCCCACAATGCTTTGTGTTCAATTTCAACTGGTAAGTGACAAGCCTTTCCAAAAAACCAGTTTATATGGATACATTCTAATGGGAGTTTTGAAGGTAGTCCGGTAGTCCCATAGAGCATCATCCAACTTCCTTGACCAATCAGTAAGATTCCTGTTCACCATTTTGGATAAGATTTGCTTTATTTCCCTATTTGATACTTCTATTTGACCAATAGTTTGGGGATGATATGGGGTTGCCACACAGTGCTTCAGACCACATCTTTCAAGGAGAGCTTTGAATAGCCCGTTGCAAAAATAAGAACCTCCATCACTGATAATTGCCCGAGGCATAGAAGATCTGGAAAAAATACATTTTCAAAGAAATCTCGTAACACTCTTACCCGCATTGTTTGATAGAGCTACAACTTCCACCCACTTGAAGACATAGTCAACTGTAATCAGAATTTACTTTTTATCGTGAGAGCCAACAAAGGGTCTCATAAAATCAATGCCCCACACATCAAACAGTTTTATCACCAAAATAAGATTTAGTGGAAGTTTGTGCCTTCGCAAAATTCCTCGCTTCTTGTTGACATCATTCACAAGACTTTACATAATCATGGAAATCTTGGTGTATAGCCAGCCAGTAATAGCCACACTGCAATACCTTATAAGCCATTCTAGCTTAACCATAATGGGCACCCACCAATGCCATACACACAAATGTGAAACTAACAAGGGTCATCCCAGATGAATTTCTTTACATAATTTATGAACTTTCAATGTTGATGGGTGTTCAAATCCAAGTGCACTATATCACTCTCCAAATAGTTAGCATAGTCTACGAACCCAGGTATAAGATCATATGATGCTGACAAAAGACTTTCATAGGGAATGAGTCATTTATTCCAGCCCATCATCAAACTTCATCATAGCCTCATCTACCAATCTTGAAAGGTGATCGACAAACTGGTTTTCTAATCCTATTTTGTCAATCATATCAAAATTAAATTCCTATAAGAGAAGTACCTATCTAATCAACTGTGGTTTTGCATCTTTCTTGGACTTCAGATATTTGAGTGTCGCGTGGTTGGTATGCACGATCACTATAGGTCCTAACAAAATATGAAAAAAAAATTCAAATGCAAACACCAACACAAGCAAGTCTTATTCGGTCACACTGTAATTCTTTGGGGCAACATTCAATGCTTTGCTACTATAATAGTTCAGATGCAGAACTCTCTCTCTTCGTTGCCCCAATTCCATAATGAGTGCAACCCCACTCGCATCACACATTAGTTCAAATGGTCATGACCAATCTGGAGCAACAATAATGGGTGTTGTTGTTAGCCTTCTTTTAAATTCTTTGAAGGCGTGTATGCATGCCTCATTAAATACAAACTTTGAGTCGTTTTCTAACAATTTACATAAAGGTTGTGAAATTTTGGAGATGTCTTTTATGAAGAGATGGTAGAATCCGATATGACCTAAGAAACTTCTAATACCTTTTTACTGAAACTGGTGGTGGCAATTTCTCTATCACTTCAATTTTATCTTTATCCACCTCAATTTCTTTGCCTAAAATTTTGTGATCGACTATAACGCCCTCTTTGACCATGAAGTGGCATTTCTCCCAATTTAACACCAAGTGACTCTCAACACATCTCTGCAACACATCACGCAAATTTGAAAAGCATTCTTCGAAGGACTAGCCTATGACAGTGAAATCATCCATGAACACTTCAATTGTACTTTCAACCATATCTGCGATGAAAGACATCATGCATCTTTGAAATGTGGCAGGAGCATTATAGAGCCTAAAGGTCATCCTCTTAAATGCAAAGGTAGCATAGGGGCATGTGAAGGTTGTGTTCTCCTGATCCTTAAGTGTAATAACAATATGATTGTACGCAGAATATCCATCAACGAAACAATATCATCCCTTTTCTACTAGTCTATCAAGCTTCTGATCCATGAATGGCATAGGAAAGTGATCCTTTTTGGTCGAAGCATTTAATTACCTATAGTCTATTCATATTCTATATTCAGTGATTAGTCTCATAGGGATCAACTCGTTCGTTTCATTTGGCACACTATGATGCCTCCATTCTTTGGAACACACTACACTAGGCTCACCTACTCATTATCAGCAATTGGGTAGATTATTGCTATATCTAGCCACTTGATTTCTTTCCTTACAATCTCCTGCATTGGGGGAGTCAATTGCCTTTGATTCTCAATACTCATCTTATAATTCTTGACTAGATGAACCTTATGAGAGTGCATATCCCAAGGGGTGTGCCAATGATATATGTAATTATCCACCCAATCGCTCATTTATGCAACTAGAGAACTACGATTAGGGCTTCTATTTGGCAATGATGGTAGGTAATGTACTATTCTCTCCCGGTTATGCATATTTCAGATATGATGGTAATGCCTTCAATTTTAACTGTGGTGGAACTTCTATCAAGGGTTTTGTAAGTGGTGTTTCACTGTTGCATAAATGTAGCTCCAACCTTGCTTGTAGCTTAAGCCCAAATGACACTGCAAGGGAATTTACTATTTCCTCATAATCAAGAATGTTGTCACCATCAACGTTCATCAACATAGCTGCTAATGGGTCAAACCCAAGCCTCAATTCTATCAGGATCTTAGCGTCATCATCCTCACCCATTGAAATCATTGAGATAACTTGGAACTTAGAACTCTTCCTATTGACCTATTTGAAACACCACTCCTTCTTCACAAAATCTTAAAGTGAGTAGACTCTTCTCTATATCTACTAATGCTCACAACCACATTTTTGTAGGTACCAAGCTCCCAAAACCAAACTTTCTGAAAATGGCGCGAGGCATTAAGTTAATGCTAGCCCCCAAATCGCATAGTGCTTCTGCAGATGCTAGTTCTCCTACAGTGCATGGTATAGTGAATGTACTGGGGTCTTCAAGCTTTTGCACTAAAGACTTTGTAGTGATGCCACTACAACATTGAACATTTTTGGAGAGGTCGTTGCTCACTTTTAGCTTCCTTTTGACTAGGTCTTTCATCCATTTGGCATGCCCTGGCATCTTTTCAAAGCCTCAAATAATGTTCAGTCCACTGATAATACTTTTAGCATTGTCAAGAACTGTTCAAGTTTACCTTCTTCCTTTCTTCTTCTAAGCTATTGAAGGAAAGGAGGATGTTGCCTCAGAAAAGTTTTATCCTTCTTAGGTTGCTCTACTGTGTTGCATGCCTGTGTTCCTTTATTTATTTTTTTCTTACAGTTACTATTTTCCACCTTTTGCATAGGGGGATCTATCGTCCTTTTGCCATTCCGAGTCATCACAGCCATGCAATGCACTTTATTTTAGGATTTTGAACTGTATTGCTTAGTAGGGTGCCCTTTTGGCATTTGTTTAGTTGTGATGAAACTTGTCCAAATTGTTGGTGAAGTTGCTTGATTGCCAATGAATAAGACTCTATATTTTAATTAATACTAGAAATATCTACTTTCATTCCCTTTAGAGACTCATCTTTCTGGTCTGCTTGCTTCAATAACTATTCAAACGTATGTTCGATCCTAGAATGGCTTGATCCGACATAACAAATATGTGGTGGTAAATAAGGACCATGTTTGTAGTCCTCGCTTCTCTATTCTGTGTCTGGCACTCTTTATCTCTCATAGTATCCACCTCTATTATCTTTATACATCCCATCATAGTTAAAGTTCTGAACTTGATTCCCAGAACCTTGCCTCTAATAGTCTGGAGTGGACCCTTGGGGGTTATTTCAAAAACCCACCACTTGGTTACTCACATAACATGCATCATCATCAAAGAATTGATCATCATACATAGGAGTAATTGGGGGTTGGTGAGTTATTGCCTTCAGACTAGCTTGGTTTTGCTTCATAACCAAATCCATGCTCGTATGTAGTTGAGAATGTTAGTCCATAATCTCTTCATTCACTTTTGCTTTCTAACTATTTGTGGTAATCGCACAAGAACTCTTTGTATTACCATGCTCACTTTGTCCCCATTATCTGTTAGTCTTCACTACTTACTCTATTTTTTTAACCACCAGCTCAAATGGTTGATCAAGAAAAACACATCCCATGATCGTGTTAGCGCAAGCTTTGCTATTATCATCAAGTGCTCTATAGAAGATCTTGACTAAAGCATCATCAATAATTTTGTGATCAGGGACCATCCCCAAGACTTTGGTGAATCCCTCCCATATAGTGCTAAGACAGTTACAGTCAATTGCTCGAATTTATTAATTTTGTCCTTAAGCATTAGCTTCTTCGACGTTGGGAAATATCTTTCTAGGAACACCCTCTGCAGCTCAGCCCAACTCGTGATGGTAACCGGAAGAAGTTCAGACAACCATATAGTTGCATTGCTAGTTAGTGACAAGGGGAATACCCTCAATCCAATAGCATCAATAGAAATATTTTATGTCCCCATGACACTTTTGTACACAAAGATAGTATTTTGAAGATGACGGTAGGGATCCTATGTGGTATCCCCATGAATAGGCCACTATTTTTGAGCATCTGGAGCAACCACTTAATTCTGAAAACGTAACATCTGCTGATAGATAGGGCAGTACTATAGAACCTGTAATATTCATCGCCATAGGGCTTAATTGGTATTGATTCCAGTCATAAGCATTTGCATTGAAAACTCTAAGTTGTGGCCGGTTAACCCTTAGTGGTGGATTCTCCTCTCTTCTTAAGTCTTCCTCATTCGCATGCATATCCTCCTCAACCTCAATGTCCTCATTCAGTTGAGTCATCTTTCTTGGTAGTTGATAGATCTCAAAAATTAGTGGAGCTAAGGGATTTCCTTGGCTCCTTGTATTCGGCATACAACCTAGTACACCCAGCAAAAGAAATCAAAAAACAAAAACAAAACAAAAGTAAAGTACAAAAGACTCTAGAAATCAATACTAGAGCTAACTAGTAGTGAACTCAAGTCAAAACCTAGTTTTATTCTCTAGCAACGGTGCCATAATTTTTTATAATGGTCATGCATAAATAAGAAAGTAGTTGCTACCAGTAATTAACCTAACTGAGGTTAGGGTCGAATCCACAGGGAATACATGGCTTGACTGTAAGATATCACTAATAATTATTCCTAGTATTTATAACTACAATCTCTAGATGGGGGTTTGTTGTGATTCAAAGATAACAAAACATAAACACTAATTAAAATTTTATAAAACACTCGATTTTGGGGACAACTTGATAATTGTGTTCCTCATGACTCTGTGACTCAATTACCCTGGGTAACATAACTATGAACGGTGAATCACATCCAAGATGGTAACTTAGGTTCTTTCAGCCCTCTTGTGAATATGAAGGTCAAATTTTACCATGGCGCTTGGTTGGCCACCATGGCGTGCCAACTAACCGTTACTTATTATCCCAGTCAACATCTCGTTGGTCAGGCTTGGTCGAATACATAGGAAAACATCAACCAAATCCTATCATTTACTTCCCTTTTCCTATTCTTCACTTCCTTCGTCGGGATCATGATAGTAGGCAGGGTTTGCTGTTGGCCACCACTAAACAAAATTAGTCATGAAGGGAAACAAACAATAAATACAAAATCGTAATCAAAGCTATGCACAAGCCCTAGGTTATCTCAAGTCAACTACCTACGGTTTTCGTAAACAAATGTTGTGGGTATTGAGCTACTCATGGTTAAGGTAAAATACATAAAAATGCACATAATAGACATAGTTGAGAGTTTCACCAATAAAAATGAAGGAGATAGTAGCCACAAGTTGCAAACCCAACTAGACTAATCCGCAATGAGTACAAAGCAAGATTTGTTGTCCCCAAAATGGGTTTCCCCAAAAAAACAATAATCTACTCTAAAAATCTAAGAAAAGCTTCAAAATGTAATAGGGATATTTTTGTTGTTCGAACTCTCTTCAAAAACCTAAATTAAACTATTTATAGTATTTACAAAAGAACCCTTAGAATTATGCAAAAAATACAGCTGTCATCTGATAAATTTCATAGTCATGACTCGTAGATTGGCCTATGAGTCATGGTCGAGGATTGCATTAGGGTCTTGGAATCTTGGACTGAACTAGGTACGAGTCATTACTCGAGCTATGACTTGTATGTTGATCTTGTAGTTTTGGTCTTCAGCTTTTGGTCCAACAATTTGGCTCTATAATTCTTGCTAGAAGTCCAACTATATGAGTCGTATTGTATCTTATGACTCATAGGCTAGGCTTATAAGGGTGATCTTCACTTGGCAGATTTCTAATTTTTGGCCTCTGATTCCTACTATGAGATAACCTATGACTCGCAGCATGAGGTACAACTCATAGGAGGGCTTGTATGGCCTATGCTCCAGCAAAATCTGCAACATTTCTTCAAAATCATGTCATCCTAACTTTTCTGCAAGATTATCACAAAAACACAGCAAAACACTAAAAAGCCACTTTAAGAACTCACAAAAACCTTTGTTTTAGACACCAAATGTGCTGTAATTTGACAGCACATCATTCCCTAAGGCAAAATAGATTATATGCTCTTTAAGGGTGACAAGGCTTAGAAGAGGTGCCCGATGTCATCACCGATATGTTAAAGATTTTTTATTTTGATGTCTATGCATTGATAGATCCGGGTGCCACTCTTTGTTTTATTACTCCTTTTGTTGCCAAAAAACTTCATATTAGTCCCAAATTATTGTGTGGGTGTCATACCTAAAGTCCCCTTAGGCTAGACTGGCACCCATTGCCGATAAGGCTCAGGCTAATCGACCTGTATCCATGCGCTTTCTATACATATTATAAGGGATTTCTACATTTGACATGCCTTTGAGAAAATAAACAGTAATAAGAAGCCAAAAGGAAATGCGTATGGCTAGGCCATTGGGGCCATGGTGTCTAAAGTACGAGACATGACTACACTTTAATTTACATAGTCTACAAAGCCACTAGATAAGGAAAAGTATCTAATAAGGGTCGGGATAGGCCCCGCCTCAAGTAACCATACAACACAAAAATACAAGCTCTGAAGCAACCTGGATATAGGTAATAGTAGATGGATGTCTTGTACTCTTACTGGGGAGATCTACTAGCACCTGTACCTACAGGATGAAATACAGGTCTCCTATAAGGAACAATCGTACAAGATAATATACTGAATATATAAGGTAGGAAATACTGAATATAAAGTAAAAATTGAAATGAAACTATGCACTAGTGTAGGATAAGAGACCACCCTTAGTTATACTGTGGGATCATGTACTTTATGTTCTTTTTATTACTTTACCTTTACTTTATAATCTGTGCACAACAAGTAATATAAATGACCATCTGATCAGTGATAAATCTATATCGAGATCTGCCCTAGCAAAGCTTTTCCTTCAAACCCTTGGGCTACCCCCTATGATAGGATTGACCCTTGCTAGGTAATTCTTCCAACCCTCGGGCTACCACCAATCATTAAACAATATACTTTACCTTTCAATTGCCTTTGAGATAATTCTTTTGCTGGTCACAACATTGGAGGTGTAGTACTATTGATGTAGCACGTGACATGTAGATTATCTTATAAGACAAGATGCCAATGAAAAGAATACGTTACACAATTAATGAAATTCATATGAGATGAAACAACTCATGAACTTTATTTAGCAACAAGAACCCATGTAACTTGGTATCCACATATGTATGTAGATTTTAGGGAGACTATGTATGGGAGAATATGAACATATGAAAGAGTGGAGACACGATTAATAGTTGTGTCAGAGTTGGTAAGTGCCTTTATATTCCAAGGAGGGATCTATGTTTCATGCCAAATAATATGAACTCAAGTAACCTTACATACCTCGTTGTGCAACCTCGCTATTACCTCGAGATAACCTTTGCTTCCTCCAAAATACTTATCTACAACATAGTACGCTATAAAACTAGCATTAGAAGCCAATAGACACATCTTGGCAGCCCGATCTCATAAAAAACCAACATATGAGCAGCAAGCGTATAATTATAAACCCAAGCATATTCTTTCAACCTTTCCACCCCTAATTATATTTTCTAATACACATTCTCATACACGTATCATGAGCAGCCTGTTTTATTGCCATAGAAGTCTTACAATAGCCACAAATCACAACACATAACAATTTTACACAAGCTATAATTAGGCGGCCTAACATTACGTCCCTTCTCCACATTTTGACGTCGACAATCCCGAATTTGTTTCAACTTTACCCAAACTGTCCTCAACTAATCTATACATAGGAACAACCCTATAACATTCTTAGAACAGTACCAAAGTAGTCATGAGGGACGTGAGGCAATAGCCTTCCATCCATCAGCCCACAAGTTTGTACTAAGAGTACAATTGTGATATCCTATAAGAACTCACTTTTGCACAGTGTAAAAGTAGTGAAATAGCCTTTATACATCATTATAGAACTAGTACTCATTAAGAACAATAGCATACCTTCACAATTAATCCAACCAAAAGGAGAAAAGCTTCCCAGTAAACAAGGAAAATGT
>JAOTQJ010006760.1:0-18357 GCA_025642045.1 Solanum sejunctum
CCCACCCCCCCCCCCCCCCCCCCCAAAAAAAAAAAAATAAAAAAGTAAAAAAAAAAGAGAACTTATATAAATAAATTATATTAAAAAAATATTTATTATTTATAACAATAATCACTTGAATGCTTTAATATATTTATAATATATAATCTTAATTATTTATAGAGAACAGTTAATTATAAAATACATATAATATAAATTTTATTGATGGATGATATATTTATCATACATCCCAATAGACTTATAATAAATTCTATCAATATCTTAAACCAAACTAGCATAACATATTTTAAAAAACTTACGATGCACCTATATTGCACGTATACTTCACTTTTAGTGCACGGTACAAATTTCGTGTAGATTTATCACAATATTGTTATGTATTTATTTTTCGATCCCATTTTAGTTGTCATGTTTTATTTTTTGAAAGTCAATTTAACTCAATTTTAAAGTTAAATTAAATTAATTTGATATTTTTAAATTCATAATTATTTATTCACTTACCTAATTATTTTTTTAAAGGACTTAGAAAAAGGAAAATAAAAGATCATTTTGGAAAAAGTCAAGTTAATGACTATTTGGAAAAAATCTAAAAAAAAAAATCTTATGCACAAAATCTAATATGGAAAAAAAGAAAAATAAAAAGTAAAGACTAAATCTTATATATTAATGACTCTTTGACCTTTTTTTCCTTCATTTTTTTTTTTTATCTTTTTATTATATCTCTCTCTTTGAGTTCTAAGGACAGCTGCTATTTTTGGTTCTTCTTCACCGATAACACATCACCCATTAAACCTCACTCCATCAAAATAAGCGACGCTGACAAACATCGCCGCCATGCAACCGGCTATAACCTCTGCACTTCCACCATCAACCAGCGGCGCAACCTGGATGAGCGTCCTTCTTCCTTCGATACCAAAAAACGAAAGAGAAACGATGGAACTTCGATTCAATTCTTCGTTCGACAGTTAACCAGAGGAGAAACTCTAGTAATCCAAGCTCAGACACTGTGGAAATGATTCAATATAAAATTCGATCGCTAGAGGATCACCAATGGCTCATTTACCAGGGAAGACAGCTGCCTCCTCGGTCCGAGCAGTTATTGGAATACTTCTGGATTAAAAATGATACCACCATGCATTTACTCGGTCAAATGCAGAGTAGTACATACTACCACCACGCTTCTTAACTCGTAAAAGAAATAGTTTAGTTCGTGCACATAGTACTGGAGGGTAAATTCATTTGCCATTTGGAATTGGAGCGTGCAACGTCCGTGCTGCTGAAGTACACAAAAATGACTCCGAATGGGAGTGTTGAAGAAGCGTACGAGCACGTCCAATTCTTCATTTCCTCGGAGGCTCCTACCACTCTGGTAATGCTTTATACGTCTTCTGATATTGTGAAGAAATATATGGCAGATGAGTTGATTTGTAAATTTGTCAATTCATTTTGTACATTGGTTGGGTGGAATTTGTATATTCTTTTAGCATCAGAGTTTTGTAGGCTTCTGAATGGCTGTTGGGATTGATGATAAGTTGTATAGGTTTAGCCAGAGTGGTTTATGGGTCGTATATGACTCCGATGGCACCGTTTCTCATGGCACGGTGATTCAGTTCTTTGTCCGGTTTCCCAGAGGCAAATCACTGGTTTTGTGAGCTCCTTTAACGTACATTGTGGAATTTATTCACGATACACTCACATCGATCGCGGGAGTACCTGCAGTAG
Source organism: Solanum sejunctum (assembly GCA_025642045.1). Taxonomy (NCBI): domain Eukaryota; kingdom Viridiplantae; phylum Streptophyta; class Magnoliopsida; order Solanales; family Solanaceae; genus Solanum; species Solanum sejunctum. The sequence goes on from JAOTQJ010006760.1 coordinate 1,723, forward strand.
AGCAGCGACTTATCTACCAGGGAAAACATCTTAAGTCAGGGCAAACCGTTTGAAGAATCTGGTATCCTACACAATACAACTATACAACTTGTAATTGGTCAAATTTTGAGTAAAGATTATCCTCACGCATGGAAGCTCATCGATGACTTAGTTTTACTCATCGTTGATATTTTGAAAAGCACAGATCCTTCAACTCTTATGCATGGGCATCATATCATCAGGATGTTGAAGAATTCCTCGAGAGGGTTCCAATTTATAGTGTTGTAGAGTACCTCCAGATATTTGTCTCCGCATCGGCTCCTGCTGCTTTGGTAATGCTCTATACGTTTCCAGATAACTCCAAAAAATATGTCGCTGATGAATCTATTCATAGATTCATCATTTCATTGAAGAATGATTTGCCTAAGCACATATACTGTGAATGTGCTCAGATGGTTTTAAATTTTTGTAAGCTATTGAGAGGGACTGCTGGGCTTGAGGATCCCTTGTATTGTTTTTGTCGAAGTTTTCTAAGGGATATAGTAGAGGTCATTGGGATTTCAAGGCACGAGAATGTCAGTATGGAATTGTTAGCATTGAATATAATGATGCTATTCTGTTTATACGTGAGGTGGTAGTGCCTGAGTTATCCCTTGAGTTAGAACTAATCAACACGGAATTAGCTGAGTCTACGGGGTTATCACTAAGCATTGTGCATGATTTTATTGAGCATATGTGCTTGGTGAGGTAGTTATTGCAACAATATATTAAGTACTCTCGAATTGATGAAGCATTGTGTGACGGAGAGTAAGTTGAAAGCTTGCATCATATTTTATCAGAATTGCCTCTCATTTTATACGATTTGCTAGATAAAATAGAGGTGGGTTTAAAGACATTGGAAGACCAATTAGGATTGAGCAACGAAGGCAGGCATGTAATATCTTGGTGGTTTCAGTATTTTGTGATACTAAAAGAGTTAAATAACATTTCTAAGTTTAACAACTCGGAGGTCTTTTGGCAAAAGATAAGTCAAAGAAAGGTTTCACTATGCTTTTTGATCGTGACATTTGCAAAGAGTTGTGATGATTATCCATGGCCGATTAATCACAAGGAGGTAACTGATTTTACAGTAAACAGACATTTTGTAATGATCATGTTTGAAGAAATTAGATGCGAGAATAAGGAGGAGTCATATAAGATGCTTATTGATAGGTCCCAATTGTTGGATGAATACTTTGGATACATTGCTGATGTAGATCCTAAATTGTTGCGAGGTGATCTGTTTATAGAATTCAAAAATGAAAAAGCTATTGGTCCTAGTGTGTTAAGGGAGTGGGTTTTTATGGTATGTCTAGAAATGATCAATCCTCAGAAGGCTCTTTTTGTTTCTTGCCCAAATGACCGTAAAAGGTTTCTCCCAAATTCACGTAAACTTTTATTGCTCAATATATTGGGTATGCTATTGTTGTTGTTAGAATGTTTTGCAACATTTAAGGTGGACCCATCACACCTTGAGTACTTTTTCTTTTCTGGTAGGATGATTGCATTGGCTTTAATGCATACAATACAAATTGATATTGTGTTGGATCGTGTCTTCTTTTTGTAATTGGCTAGAAAGGAAATTTCATTGGAGGACATAAGGGATGTAGATCCATCCTTGTACAATAGATGCAAGAAGAGCCTTGAGATGGATCCAGAGATGGTGGATGAAGATATACTTAGCTTGACCTTCGTTTGTGAAGTTGAAGAGTTAGGGTCCAAAATAACAATCGAGCTTTGTCCCAATGGGAAAGATACTGTTGTATCCAGTAAGAATAGAAAGGAGTATGTTAATCTCCTTATTCAACATCAGTTTGTAACATCAATTGCCCCGTCAAACAGCTAATTTTTCTCAAGTTTTTGCTGATATAACTACCTCAAGTGTCCAACTTTTTTGTTTCGAAGTTTAGATCTTGGAGATCTTGACTAGATGCTCGATGGGCGTGAAGGTGATATTTCTATCGAAGATTGGAAAGCACATACAAATTAAAATGGCCACGAAGAAAGTGATCCTCAAATATCCTGGTTCTGGAAGGTAAATGATTTAGAGCTTCACACTTTTACATGCCTTTCTCACACAAAAATGTCAATTTATTCGAAGTAGCACATATTAATTAATAATTTTTTTCCTTTCCTTGCATGCAGATACTTGAGTATATGTCTGTTGATCAGAAAAAGACTCTCTTTTTTTTCTAGACTTTAATAAAGTATCTATGTCCAGAGGGTTTTGATGGTTTAGATTCTAGACTTTCTATCTGCAGAACCTTGGGGTCTTGTGATCACTTGCCTTTTACACGAACATGCTTCTATCAGATACACTTTCCTCCTTATTCTACCAGGGCTGTGATGCAAAAATAACTCAATATAATCACCCAAGAGCATTTTAGTTGCAGTTTTGGGATTGAACTTGCATATAGTCAGCTTGTACTGTTGTTCATGCTTACCTATATAAAACTCGAATTTTTATGGTCTATTTATAGTTTCCTCAGCTTGTATTGTTGTACTATTGCTCTACCCTTTCTTTTTATAATAAAGAAAGAAGCCCAGTCTATCTGTCTTCTTAGTGACATTGTCAGTTTCATTATCCCTCCCCTCCTCTCCTCCCCTTTTTGTTGTTCCCATGGCAGGATAAACCATAAGCAACGTTATCTTGGAATATAACTCAAAAATTGTTGTTGAGATGGCTCAAGGATTATTAGCAGTGAGTTTCCACATTAATGTTTTACTTGATGTTATGAATGAATCTAACGTGGATATTCGTAATCTGTAAAGGAAAGGACATTATCAGAAAAGCTGTCCAAAAACATAAAATTTGACTTTTAAAAAGATATACATTAACTATTTATAATCAACATGAAAAGAAATTTGAATTTTTGAATAGTAAATGATTAATTGATTATCCAAAGAAATCTAAAGAGTATAGTGTAAAAATAAATAAGGTGAGGTCAAATGTATCATTGCTTACCCATTGATAAATATTGAACAATACATAGAGAAGACATCAACTCAGGAATATCTGACACAAATAAACCATAAAGAAAGTCAAGAAGAAGATTGGCTAGTTCCAGCTAATTATGTTATTTATTTATTAAAGTTAGATATCTTCCTGAAGTTAACAAATGTTGGTGCAAAATATATTTTAATATTAAAAATATTAATTTGTATCATGAGTTAGTGGTAGAATGTGACAATAAGTTTCTATGTAACCCTATAACCTTTAACTTTTTATTTGCCCATTATTCTACCTTATTATTTCTTGTAACTCATGAAGTCATTAACCAATGTTCTACTCATTAATGTCTTGTAACTCGTGTAACCTTCAATACATGATTCCTTCATTCATATACCTACATTACTATTTACATTAATCTTATTCAAGACAAAGATGAATTCTCACCTATAAATGGTGATATTTCTTCCTTTGTGAATGGTGATATGAGGAGAGAAAAAAATATGAAATGTGGATAAAATATTGTAGTGTGTAGTGAAGTGAGCAATAGTGAAAGAAAGAGTTGAGACAAAGAAAATATTCCAAGTCTTTAACTATATTCATTATATAAAAAAGAAAGTAATTTTATGTTGAAGGAAGGTATTCTTTTTGTGGAGCTTTGGACCTTCAACTAATCCGGAGTTTGAGTCATACAATGTTGTTGGATTGTTGTATCATGGAGGTGGCAAGTCAAGAGATGTACAGCTGGATCGGTGTAGAACATGCCATAGTGGGCTTGAATCTCCTAAAAGAGAGTGACATATCCCCGCCACAGCTTGAATGAATTTTTATTAAATTTTGTCCTTTTATTTTCAATTGTAATTTATTATATTTGTGGTATATTACATCAGCAATTTTAAGGAGATTCATGTTTTCGTTGCAGTTTGAAAAGTGCGAATATCAAGATAGGAGATTTTAACATCATTCCGCTTCAACATCGCTCTCTTTAAAAGATGAAGAGAAGAGATATAAGGGTAAGTATATTTTTACTTGCTCGACAACCGGAGAAAATATAAAGAAGAAAAAAACTTTTTACTTAATAATTTTTATGAATAAAGTGATATTTCTTTCATGAACACAAAGTGATGCTTAAATTCTAGAAATAGTGGGGGTTCATGAAATGAGGAAAAAGTCATTGTGAATTTGTGGTTTTTTTCATCTCTGAGAAATGGTCTAGAAAGGAGTATTATAGGTGCATATATTTATTTTAAAATAAATCAAATGTTATTTTTTGCATATGATTTGGTGAGTTTTGCATTTAACATATTATCAAAGAAATGATAAGGAAAAATGTCGAGTAGCCATATTGGTATGAAATATTTGGGTGATAAATTTCATTCTTGAAATGAAAATACCATAAAATATGTGATGAAATTTTCTTGTCAAGTCACATTATGTTGAAATTTGTGAAAGATAACTTTGTTGGTGCTAGTCTTGCTACTCGTTTGATTCAATTGTATGAAATAATGTGACAAAGAAGAAAAGGAGTTTGCTAACCTAATAAAAACTATGAGATATGTGACTAACAATTTGACTTGAAATTGTATTTGCAGTAAAAGTACTTGGCAGGTACAAGTAAAATCATATGAGAAGAACTTGGTGATATTTTCGGGAATGAGAAAAGCAAATTATATCATTTGGTAACTCTACCATGGAGGTTGAAGTAAAAGAAATAACTTCAATGAGTGAAAAAGTGAATTGATTTTATTATATCAAACACTTTATTTTGAGAAATTAATTTTTCTCATTTTAATTGATTGTGACAGTGTCAATATTATTGATAGAGTACAAAATAATTATTGTAACGATAAATTTAGATCCTTAAAGATAAAATACAATATTGTGAGATCATATTGATCAATGGCATATCATTTGCTAACTATGTTAAATCTTGCAGATTCATAGATTAAGGCCTTAGCAAGATAAGAGTTTGAAGCACATCGAGGTGGGTGATATTGAAGTCTATAAATCCTGAGTCATATATGAGGAAATCCAACCCGGGGACTAGAACTCCTATAACTAAATCCAATGAGAAAAATGAATCATATGATGACTTGTTGTGAAATGCACTAATATTAATTTTACTCAATCCCTATGACATGAGTGCATTTATCCTATAATGATTTGTGGAGGTTGAGTCTATGAACTATTAATGAAAATTTATATCTCGTATGGGAGGGATGTCAAATTATAGGAGTACCCTTGACAAATTTCACCTGTATGAGTGTGAAAGTAGACCGCTTTCTATGAGAATGAGTTCGTTCTCAAAAATACTCATGAAAACCGAGATAGCACAAGGACGTAATGTGCTGGCTAAAAAAGCTTATGTCAACACATTGATTATTGTGTGTAAGCAGTGAAACTTTATTTCGCTTAAGCAGTCAAAGTTTAAGTCTGAGACCGCTGCTGACTCTGGAGTAAAGGTTATTGGTTTACTAAGTGAAGGTTCACTGCAGAGCACATCTTCAATATACATAATAGTCTACCTTCAACTATATTAGTAAATAACTCTCTTATTTTAATATTAAAATGAGTGAGGGAATGTTGGTGCAAAATATATTTTAATATAAAAATATTAATTTGTATCATGAGTTAGTGGTAGAATTTGACAATAAATTTCTACGTAACCCTATGACCTCTAACTCTTTATTTATCTATTATGCTACCTCATTATTTCTTATAACTCATAAAACCACTAACCCATGTTCTACTCATTAGTGTCTTCTAACTTATGTAACCTCCAAGACATGATTTCTCTATTCATATACCTACATTACTATCTACATTAATTCTATTCAAGACAAGGATGAAGTCTCACCTATAAATAGTGATGTTTCTTCCTTTGTGAAGGGTGATATGAGGAGAGAAAAAATATAAAGTGTAGATAAAATATTATAGTGTGTAGTGAAGTGAGCTATAGTGAAAGAAAGAGTTGAGACAAAGAAAATATTCTAAGTCGTTAACTATATTCATTATACAAAAAAGAAAATAATTTTATGTTGAAGGAAGGTGTTTTTTTTGTGGAGCTTTGGACTCTTCAACTAATCCGGAGTTGTTAAAGTCATATAACGTTATTGGGCTGTTGGAGGGGACAGGTGAAAGAGATGTACTGCTGGATCAGTATAGAATATGTTGCAGTGTGCTTGAATCTCCTTAATGAGAACAAGATATGTGCGCCTTAGCCTGAATGAATTTTTATTCAATTTTGTCATTTTATTTTTAACTGTAATTTATTATATTTATGGTCTATTATACCAACAATAAAGATTTAGTTTCATTTTCAAAACTCATACAAAGAACTGAGGATTTGACAAATGAATTAAATTCCACGAAGGAAGATTTAAGTTTATGAAATACAACAAAGTGTGGAATTTCGTTGAATTGTAGAAAAGTTTTTCAAAGAGTCAGGCTTAGTGGGTCTTCTAGACAGAGTGAGGCTAGTTGCTACAGGTTATACTCAAAATGGGAACATTGATTATAAGTAGACCTTTTCACTAGGCTCATTATAATTCTGGATTGTGTGTGTTCTTATAGGAATTTGGCTAGAGAGGAAATTTCATTGGAGACGTTAGGAATGCAGATCTCTACTTATACTCAAAATGGATACTGATCTGATGGATCAAAGCTATACTAATCTTGACTTTTGCTTATTGTGCAAAGTAAGAATAAGGAGTGTGTTAATCTCCTTATTTGTCACATCAATTGCTCTGCAGATAGCTCAGTTTTCTCGTTGATATAACTACATTAAGTATCCAAACTTCCTTATTTCGAGTTTAGATCTTAAAGATCTTTTACTGGAAAGCACAAACAGACTATAATGACAATGAAGAAAGTGATACATGAATTAAGTCATATTTATATCCCCAGACTTCAAAACATCACCCTTTCCCGCACTCTCACAAGAACTTCATTTATTAACAATGTTTGTTTTCTTTTCTTGCGTGTAGATAGTTGAGCGTATGTCTGTTGGGTAGAGAAAGACACTGCATTTCTTCTAGACTTCAATAGAGTATCTAGCTTTACAAGGTTTATTTAGTTTAGATTCTAGACTTTTCATCTGAAGAACCTCAAAGTCTTGTGAATACTTGCCTTCTGCACAAACATGCTTCTACTATATGTGCTTGCTTCCTTATTGTACCAGGGTTGTGATGCAAGAATGACTCGACATAATACTGTCAAAGCTTTCATAAAGTTATATTATTGAACAATAAAAAAACAGCCAATAATCACAACTGAGCAGCGATGGAAAACCTCTCACTATTATTGTTGCACCCAGTGTAATTAATATACAATCGAGAGGAAATTTTCAATAAAAGAATGTACGCGAATTAATTACATTTTTATCTAATGATACAAACTAATAGAGACAATGCTACTCCACACCCGCTTGACTTAAATTCAAATATTTTCCTATTTCCGTATATGTACTAACACATAAATTTTTGTTTTTGTATATCAAGTTTTTTCCTTATGTATGAGTGTTTGTTATATATCATGAGAATAAGCATAAGAAGAGAGCTTGGTTTTACATCAAAATATAATAAAAGGATAAAACTTTTATTCCCAGAAGGAGGGTAATTTTAGGAGATTACTCATCATACACCTTATCATATTCTTAAGTGTCCAACTATATCTTTTATGTGAAATCTTAGCTAAATTTGATTTGAAACATTCAAAAGTAGTTGATATTCATCTCTTTAAAATCAATTTTTTACGTTTAAGACAGTCCTTTTGAGGATGTCCTTTCGCTTTACATGATAAAATATATCATCTATCTTAAATTCATATTTCATAACATCTGGTGAAGTATTAATAGATGCTTTCTTATTTAGCTTTTAGATCATTTACATGATTGGATGACTCTTGTATGATTCCTTAATCTTATTTTTATAGATAATTCATAAATATTTCACTTATTCTTCATAGTCTAGTTATTTTAAAAAGTTTATTCTGAAGAAGAAACAAGTTTGAGATGCATTGAATGAAGAATGAGTTATGCAAATCATTCTTAATAGCTTTATTTAGTCTTCTTGTTACCAGTATAGACATAAACTAAATAAAGAAGAACAACAAGAAACTTAACACAAAGATTTAACGTGAAAAAACTCTTTGCTCAAGGGAGGAACAACCATGACCTGTCCAAAAGGATTTCCAACACCCAAAATCCACTAAACGAATGAGCAAAGTAGCCAAATACAACTCACACGGTTTATTTGCCTCACTGTCTCACCATTCTCACTTGCAACCCCATCTACAAGTTATGAGCAATAAAAACCAATTCTAGTCTAGACTCTCACCTCCTAGATGAAGTTAGACTACTACACCAAAACACCTCAAGGCCTAAAAACGCCAATGAGGTCTACAACCTTCAACCAAATTGGAAAGCAATGATCAACTTCCCTTTATATACTAGGAAGTGATCTTACAATGTTACAACACAACACAACATCCTACATAAAAGAAAACTATAGACATCTTCAATCAGGTCTCTTGAACATAGATGCTAAGTCTTCTCAATAGGAGCCAAAAGAGAACTTTTAGAGTAATATGAATATTCACTTTGTGAGTTTTTCAAAAGTTATATTTGTTCCTTGGACAAGCTCCTTTTGTACTGCAACGGAGGACCCAAACGGACCGCTGGTCCTCCAGTATGATGAAGCTGACACAGCTTTAATAGTTGTATCCCACATACACACTCTGCACTTCAACCTGATCGTCGACTTGGTCCCGAATCAGTTTATTAATCATCAAAACATTTACTTAACATTTTCTCCCTTTTTGATAGTGACAAATTATGATCCCTTTAAAAATGATTTATGCATACAATTTTCCTCCTTTACCTGTCCAATTTCAAAAAATTGGATATTTATAATCCATTGACAGGATGGGTTTCAAGCAGAAAAAATGAAGTATTTTTTAAAATATTTTCCCCCACGAAAAATGACCTGCGATTGATCCTAAAAGAGAATGAATGGTAAAAATAACAATCTGTTCCCCTTGACAACCTAGCCCTGTTCCCCCTGAATGTATGATCCCCTTAACAACCTGTTCCCCCTAAATGTATTACCCTTATTAAGCTATTTTCCCCCTTTTGGCATCATTATAAACATACATAGTAAACCGAGATAAAAGCCACAATTAAGGAATTCCGAGTACTTGAGATAGCAAAAATGATCAAAAACATAGAAAGTAAAGATTATGAACAATGTAAGAGAATCAGAACAAGTGATCATTTCACTAAAGTTAGCATTCCAAGCATAGCAAAAACATGATAGAGAGTAATCTAGGAATGGGTTACAAAAACAAGGTGGTAATAAAAAGAAGATAACATGGGATAGATAAGATAAGAACTAAACAACCTACGGACCAGAGGCTTTGGAGGCAAAGGACTAAAGGAGCAGGGTTATACGAGCATTGGAGTCTTGATATGCCTAAAAGAGCTACTGGGTGAGAGATTGATCTCTAGGGCCTATTTTGTGTTCTCTTCTTTCAACCTAGCCAATTCCTCAAAACCAGGTCCCTCAGTAATACCCTGAGTTAGTTGCGCCTTCAGGGTCACCAACTTTGCATCTTTAGTTGCTAATGCAGTTGTTAACTCCTCCACCTAGTTCTTGAGATTCTACTGCTGAGCAATCAATGCTGACATTTCAGACTTCCTGATCCCATCCTTGACCTTACTACATTCATACTCAACCAAAGTAGTCTGAGAGAAGGCTTGCTTTATGGTACCAGGTACTCCCCTTCTCAGCCTCACCCTAAAGTATTCAAACACATGGTTGCGGAGATAGCTATAAACAAGGCCATGCTTTCCATCCTTTATTGTCATGACTTTGATCATATGTTCTATCATCAATGCAGGAATGTTGATTGCTTTTAGTATGCTAAGGGCTTCCATGAGATAGAGATCAGCCATGGTTGTAGTGTTGCGGTTCTCTGTCCTAGGTAGAAGGACCTTGTTAACAAACTCAAAAGAGTTAATATTGGCCCTTTAGGAATTTCTTAGATACAACAAATGTACTCAGGTTAGGCACCTTCCCAGCCTTAAGCAAGAATCCCTCAGCAGGGGACCTATCAATCACACTTCGGATCCACTCCTTCACAAACTTTAAGATGATCCCTAGGATCTCCTCATCTACCCTGAAAGAAATATACCCAATAGATGTCAAAAGGACCACTATCCTCCTCAATTTCCAAATTGTACTAAAATTAATAAACTTTCCACTCATGAATAGTAGGAACATACCACTCAAATAAGTGGTCCCAACCTTGTAAGGAAACAACATTGACCAGGTCCCTCATACCTGGCCTTTCTTGAGCATCGAGCTCAAACACTCACCCCCTCAGAACCTTATATTTTTCTAGAACTTAATCCTTTCCTCCATAGTCAACACCCTCTCTGCCCTTTCCCTCTTCACTTGTGAGCCTGGTCTCTGAGTGGAAAAGGATCACTCCATTTAGACTTCCCTTCATCCTTCTTCTGAGTCTTGCTTTTCTTAGAGCCTTCAATTACCTTAGAGGAGGACTTGGTTATATCTTTGTGTAGCTTGACACGAACCAGGTCCTCATATGACTCGATCTCACTGTTTTCTTCTTTAGCCTCCATGTCAACCAATTTATCACTAGGCACCTCCTCTTTGTCCACCACTATTGTACTTCACAACTTTCTCTTTTTAGCAGCCTTGGAGTTACTTGCCGATTAGCAATACTCAACAATTTCCTATGAGTACCTCTTGTGGGATATGTCCTAGTAACTGTTAGAGCATCCTCACTCACCTTCTCTTTTCCCTTTCCTGTGACAGCCTGGTCCCTCACTGAAGCAGGATTAGAAGGGACAGTAGGCTTCTTGATTTTCCAGATCAGAGGAATATTGTCTTCATCATCATCCTGGTCCCTTTCAACATTCTCAACAATAGTCAATGGTCTTACTTCACTCATAGGCATTTGATCGAATCTGGGATTACCCGTGCCAAATGAAGACCAGGGGATCTATCTCCTTCTTTGTAAAGACCTCATGTTTCTTGAGTTCAATCAGACCCTTGGCCACCCATTCTGGTCCCTTAGCAAGAACATTCGACTTCGTTTCCTTAGTCAACAGTTCGGTCCCCATCAAAATATTTCTCAAACATGGAGGATGAAGTGGGACCCAATTGAGATGAGGTGCCCTGTTCTTTAGCAGATGTAGTAGCAGCACGGGATAGTAGTTCTTTGGTAACAAAACCAGGAGCTCTAAGGGAGTGATCCTGACCCATAACAGAAAAAGATTGTTCATTTTTCACGAGGGAAGGAGGTGTGGTAGAAGAAGGGGAAACACTGTGAGTCAGAGGCTACAACTCCTTAGATTTGCAAGGAGTATGAATGGGTGTGGAAGGTGGGGTAGGAATTTTGTGTGACATGGGTGACTCATTACTAGAGGACATCTTTTTTTCTGAGATTAGTGAGGATTGAGAAATTGTTAAAAGACAAACAAACGAAAAATCAAGAGAAGAGTTGAAGAAAAAGAGAAGAATATGGTAGATTTGAAGCAAAAGATGAGAGAAAAAGTGAGGGATTCAAGGTAATAAATAATAGGGGGAGGGGGGAAGAGGCATCTGGCTTTGATTGGTTGCGATATTTCGGGTAATAAGATGAAAGGATGTCAGTTTAGAAAAGCTAAATCAATGTGATAGGTCTTGAAGAGTCTCATAAATGATACAATGCTATGCAAGGACTACTAAGCTCATTGTGAATTAGGTCCCTGATGAGCAGATACTTAAATGAATCTCTTTCAAAGTTATATCTTCAAATCCTATATGTCTGCTGATTCTGCAAACATGCAATATACATATAAGATTTCAACTTATTGTGAATAATTACTTGTTACATGCATAGGAATTTTAGCTAAAGACAAAAAGAATATCAATGTCATAGAGATAAAGTGCTTTTATTTGATTAAGCCTAGCCTTATTCAGTTGCGCTCAAACTGATCCTTGTATAGAGGTTTAGTGAAAATGTCTACAATCTAATCCTCAGTGCTGCAAAAGTTCATGCAGATATTTCCCTTCTCAACCTAGTCCCTGAGAAAGTGATGTCTCACACCAATGTGCTTTGTTCTTTTGTGCTGGACAGGATTTTAGCCTTGTTCAGAGCACTGGTTATCACACATCAAGGGTATTGTATTAGTCAATACTACAAAGTCCTTAAGTTGTTATTTGATCTAAAGCAATTGGGATCAATAAGCTGCAGCAGCTACATATTCAGCCTCAGTAGTGGACAAGGCAACAAAATTTTATTTCATGGTACCCCAGGAGATCAGTGAAGAGCCAAGAAAATGAGCCATCCCAAAAGTGCTTTTTTGATCAACCAGGTACCCAATAAAGTCTACATCAGCATACCCCACCAAATCAAAAGAGTCTCTAGTAGGATAGAACAAACCCAAGCTTACAGTACTCTTGAGATATATAAGAATCCTCTTTGTGGCCTTCAAATGAGACTCCTTTGGGCAAGCTTGAAATCTAGCACACATACTAACACTAAAAACTATGTCTAGTCTATTGGTAGGCAGACACAGTAGTGACCCAATAATTCCCCTATACATGGTTGCATTCACTTAGGACCAAGTTCATCAGCATCCAATTTAGAGCTGAGGAGTATCAATTGGTTTAGCATCCATCATTTGATACTTGTTTTGTAGGTCCCAAATGTCATTCTCTTGACTTATGAAAGTACCATTTGGAGCCTTCTTGATCTATAATATAATAAAGAAACTGAGCTCACCTATCATACTCATCTCAAATTCACTGCGCATCAGGTCCCCAAATTCTTGATAGAGAGAATGAGAATTTGTAGTTGCACCAAAATGATATAATCAACATACACTTGTACAATTAGCAGTTTTTTCCCTCTAGTTTTCAAGAATAGAGTGTTTTCTATTTTATCCCTCTTGTATCCATGACTAAGCATAAAACTAGACAATCTCTCATACTAGGCCCTTGGAGCCTATTTTAAGCCATACAGAGCCTTTTCCAATTTCATCACATGGTCTGAAAACTCAACATTCTTAAAGCCTGGTGGTTGCTTCACAAAGACCTCCTCCTTAAGGTAGCCATTGAGAAATGTACTCTTCACATCCATTTGGAGCAATTTAAACTCCATGTAAGTAGCAAAAACAATAAGAATTTTGATGGCTTTCATTTTGGCAATTGGAGAAAATGTTTCATCATAATGGATATCCTCTTTTGATTGAATCCTTGAACCATCGATCTGGAATTGTTTCTTGTGATAGTGCCATTTTCATCTAGCTATTTCTAAACACCCACTTGGTCCCTATCACAGATCTTTAGAGGGCCTTGGGACAAATGCCAAACTTTACTTCTCTCAAATTAGATCATCTCTTCTTGCATGGAATTCACCCAATCGACATCCTTGAGAGCTTTCTTGACATTTTTTGTTTCAATAGAGAAAGGACATGCAGCAACTGACATTAGATTTCTAGTTTTTGACCTGGTTTGGATTCCAAAGTCCAGAGAAGAGACTAGATTGTCCATTGGATGGGAGGACTGATACTTCTATCTGAACCCCCTTCCTGCAGGCTAACTCAGGCTCCTTATAGTATCAGGACTATCTTCATTTTTCGATTGAGCAGTGTCCAGTGTTTGATCATAATCATCACCAGCTTCCTCAGGTTCTCTAGAAGACATACTAGGTCCCTTTGTGAACTCCCCCTCAACATCTCCATCATCATTCATATCACTATTGTGAGGAGCAATATCAGTTGAGAGATTATTGATCAGACTATCTTTTTGAAGTTAAAGTAACTCTTCCAGATTAGAATCATTTTTGTCATGATGGTTTTCCAAATTTCCAGATTCATCAAAAATGACATGCACACTTTCTTCAACATAAAAAATACTCTATAGGATTTGTTGTTAGTAGAGTATCTAACAAAAACACCATCGTCACTTTTTGAGTCAAACTTTCTAACATCTTCCTGTATTTTATGATCATAAAGCACTTACATCCAAAAGCACACAGATGACTGGTACTAGGTTTCCTTCCAAACAAGAGTTCACAAGGGGTCTTGTTTTAAGAGACCTGATCAGACACCTTTTTGTCACATAACAAGTAGTGTTGATAGCTTTAGCCCAAAAATATTTAGCCAAACCAGATTCAATCAACATTATCCTTCCAATTTCCAACAATGTTGTATTTTTTCTTTCCACAACTCCATTTTGGTGTGGAGTCCTAGGAGCTGAAAAATTATGGTAGATTCCTTCATCAACATAAAAACCATCAAGCTTGGAATTCTCAATCTCTGTTCCATGATCAGACTTGACTAAATTGATTTTGGACCTACTTGATGAGAGTGATTAGTAACTCAGCAGCTTCATATTTAGACCTCAAAAACTTTACCCAAGCATACCTTGAATAGTCATCAACAACCACTAAAATGTACTTCTTGCCACCACAACATAGAATCTTAATTGGACCATAGATATTAACATGAATAAGTTTAATAGGCTTGGTGGTACCGACCTTATTTTTGGATTTGAATGAGCTTCTTGACTGCTTCCCTTTTGCACAAGCTACAGACACCTCTACATTATTGAAGTGAATCTCTAACAATCCTCAAACAAGGTCCTTGGAATTGAGTTTATTCAGTAGAAATAGACCAACATAACCCAATCTTCTATACCATAAATCACTAGATTCATCTTGTACTTCGAGACAAGTAAGGTTGTCTTCTTCGTAGTTCTGAGATCAGCCATATATATATTTCTACACCTTTTGGCTATGAGAATCACTTCTTTATTCAACAAGTTAGTTACAATGCACTTGTCAGATAAGAATTGCACCGCATTCCCTTTGTCACAAATTTTAGGTACACTAAGAAGACTGTACTTCAAACCATGAACATAGTACACATCTTCAATAGCTTTCTCAGAACTCTTTCCAATTTTGTCAATTCCCATAATATACCCTTTCTTATCATCACCAAATGACACACTACCACCTTGAACTTCTTTCAAAGAGAGGAAGTTTTTAGTCCTTCCAGTCATATGCTTGGAGCATCCACTATTCATGAACCAGCATTGACCGTTTCCTCCAGACTATTCTTGCACAAGGCTTATTTGTTAGTTTCGTGAACCCACTTTAGTCTTAGTTCGCAGTAATGAGACAAAGGCATAATCAAAATTTTCTTGGTCCAAGCAGATAGTTGTCTGTTATTCCGTTTTGATTTGGGACCTAGTCCCTCAATCCCTCTCTTACTTCCAGAGTAATCAGAAAGTTATGTTTTTAGAGCTCTTTTGAGAACTTCACAGCTGCATTACAAGTGACCATTTCTTCCTAAGCCCAACAAGTTGTCAGCAACAAAAACATATTTACTGTGGGTATTATAAGGAGGATCAATGTTAAGCTCATATCCTAGTCCCCTTTTTTCATGTCCCCTATGGTTAGGCACATCCCCCAACAATTTGGATGAAGTATTCTAGTTCAAGGATTTGTTAAGATCATCCTTGACCTTGATCCCAGTCTGAAACGCCCCTTATGTGCTTCAAAATGCCCTATAATCATAATTTTCATATATCTCAAAATTCATGCATTATTTCAAAAGTTTGGCTTCATATTCTTGATTAGGGGGAAAATTGAGTGAAAAATGAGTATAAACCGAATTTTAGAAGAAACGTAGTGAAAAATAATTTTTGCTAATTTTTGAATTTTAGTGGCTGTCCGCGCCCTAGCTGCGACGCGCCAGTGGCGCAGACTATTGTTGTTTGTGCTCCATGTGGTGCCAGGGGTGCGAACTAGTGCATTAATTTCCTTGGTTTCCTTAATGCACCCAATGACATTGGGGTCATATCCCCTTGCCCACCTAAATATGAAATCTCCTACACTTAGCGATTTTTTTAACTCTGTAACTCACAAAACCCTCTCTAAAACCTATCTAAGACTCTATCAATTCTTTCATCCAAATCTAAGGATTTCAAGCTCAATTTTGGGACTCAAGGACTTATTTTAAGCTCTAAGTCTAATTCAAGCTCATTTCAAGGAATTCAAGGTTTAAGATATATGGTTTTCATCCATGGATCCTTTTATCCATGGAGCCCAATCTTCTCTTTTTATAAAATTTGCATGGTTTCAAGTTGTATTACCTATAGTTATCCATTATTATGAAATACGAATACAAATCATGATGGGGTTTTATGAAGTGTTGATTGATTATGTATGACTTTCTATTTCAAGCTTGTTCCATGAATTAATTTTTCTATTGAGACTATGCATGTTTTGAGCTATAAAACTATGAACTATTATGAGCTTTTGTTATGAATTTCAAGGTACCCTACAAGAGTGTTTTACTATCATGTTGGTGGATTGAATTGCATTGAGTTTACTCATCTTATGTTACTCTTGAATTGCATAATTTGGACAAGTATCATGAACCTACCATGTGTTTGATAAAATGACAAGATAAGAATTTGTAAGTTATTGATGACCTATTACATGATTTACAAGTCACCCGACTATATGATGATTAAGGGATTTCAAGCATGTATTGAATTCATGAAAAGTATCTATGATGGAATAAAGCAAAATGGCTCTTTAAACTATCTGCGCTTTTTTCATTCATGAAGTAGCAGTTAGTCAATGCA
>JAOTQJ010006780.1:0-18354 GCA_025642045.1 Solanum sejunctum
TAAATTAAAAACCATAGTCGAAAAATGATTTATTACCTCGTCAAATATGTGGACTTCTTTCCTAAGTGCTCTCATAATGTCATTGTGATTTGCTTTTATCTTTGACTCGAACTTACGGTTAATGGCGTCAATCTTTTGTTTAAGAGCTTTAAATTTTTTGTTAACCTTCAAAAACGATGAATATAATGAATAAATAAATATTATGTTTATTTGAATGTGATACATCCGAGAGATTTATTGATACTTACCAATTTCTTCAAGAATTTCTTCAATTCATTAAAATCGCGGCTCTCGTCTTGTTGTACATGAGGTGTTGCATGTGTTGTTTCTTCGTTGTGGATTTATACATGCCGCACTTGCTTTTTAGGCTTGGCTGCCCCTCTGTTGGTACAAGGTCAAATTTGTTTTCCATGCACGGCCCTTCTCTTTCCAGTTGGTTGTAGGGATATTGATTTAGCAACACTCTTAGACCTTCTTAGAAGATGCTCTGGTGGATCTGTACTGAAATTTTCGAAATCTACCAATACATCTTTTTCCACCTGCTTTGTATACCTGGATAATGTGCCTAGAGAGCTCGACTCACAAGATACAGAATCAGGAACGTCAACTGGAGGGGGAAGGATAACTGGAGTGCTAACTCTTCGTCGTGTGTTGCAACTAAATTAGAAAAAGAATCCTGAAATGAAATAAAATATACATAAATGTATCAACGAATAGACACAACACATGAGAATCGTGACACACATTAATTCATTAATATATGATTTTGTTTAAAAATTATAATATAATTTACCTCATTGAAAACAGAAGACATAAATGTATCGAATTTTGGTTTCACCGTGACAGCTTGCCAGTTCACCATTCTTGGGGTTCGAGATCCGAATTTAACAGTAACGTCTTCGATAATTTTAGTAGCGCACTCGTACACCCAAACATTTAGAGGGTATGACATACCATAGAAACGATAAAGCTATTTTCCAACAGTGAAATTATGTCTGAAGCTTTTTATCAGTTTGTCATATAAAATTTGACCCCAAGGATACCGTGCATAACTGTCGTCCTTCACCATTTGAAAATGATTAAATGGTACAGAAGATTCGAGCAACTGGGAATGCAAGAAGGTGTGATTAAAGAAAAGAATCGCCATCTGTGATGCATCGACATTGTTGTCCCATTGATCCATCATAAATCGACTAACCAGATGACCTTGATTAACACTTATGCCAGGTTTAGGAAAGTATCTCTGCATCAGTCTGCTAGAGGATTCGTTACTGTATTTGAAGTCGTCAACATTTTCAGTGCACTTCAACCCAGTTATAATGGAAAACTCTCTAGGTGTAAAAAGTATAGGACATTACCCTTGCCATGTCTAATGTGGATTTCATCCCTGTTGTCATGTTCGATCTTCAAAAACAGCAAACATTTGATTATTTGTCCTTGGAAGTTGCATAATGATTTTTAGATAAGGGCCAAAAATCGACTGCTCAAATAAAGCTAATGTTGTTCCTTCTCCAATCGAGCTCTTGATATTAGCAATGAAATTCCAATTTGTATTTATTCCGAACCTTAAGGAATGTCTTGAAATCTGTTTGATATAGTACTTAATATCCTGCATTAAGATAGAATTTAATAAAAAATGGATAACAATGATGCAAACAGTTTATAGAGTTGATATAGTGAAAGAAAGAATTATAATGAACACATGAATGTATCAGTGTGCATACAGACAAACACTAACTACACTTGATACAAGTAGTATTGAATTATTAGTGAACTATATGTGATATATGTCTAATACAATATAAATGAATGTTCAATGATACAAGCAATATATAATAATTGTAGATAAATATGTATCAGTAATAAATATAAATTATATTCATAAAACTTGATACACAGATCAATCATCTAAAACTGTGTTGAAACAAGAACTTAAGCACCAATTACAGTGGTGATACAATAGCAGTCATGGCTTCAAATATGTATTTATACAATAATTACATTTACTTATGCACAACTTATACATTGACGCAATTTATGCAACAATAGGAAAAGAGGTCAATTTAGCTATTTATTGATACAATCATTACAATGTTCATGGCATATGACATTGTTGATACAAACACAAATAGTTGTGATTAAAAAGCTTGATGCAGTAAAATGACTTTTATAAATATGTATTTGTTGATACAAAAGAATGTGTTGATGTCAATATGACATTGTTGATACACTGTCATGTTTGTTGAGACAATAAGTACATTATATATTAACTGATACACAATATAATTTGTAACAGTGGTCACAAATTGATGCAATAAACTTGTGCCACTGCAACACTTAAATATAAAATACTTAATTACATGATGTATCACACAAAATAAAAATTTACAAACAATAAATAAACACAGTGTGGATACAAAAAAAATTAAATTGTATCAACATTGTTGGGCCAAACCATATACTTCAGATATATAACAATCGAAAAAAAATTGATTCTTTGTGAATATAAAATACATGAACATCTTGTTTTTTGCCACACCAAAAAAATTAACTCAGAAAAATTATAGATGGCAAATGATGAAACAATAACCTTTGGTAAGGAAGGTCTAATTGAAACAGTTGCAGGTCTCTTCCCCTTTTTCTGAGGGGTCTTCGCCTTTTTTTGATGTGATCAAACTTTTTGGGGTTTTGAACTTGATGAATCGACTTTTTTGCCCTTACTCTTCTCTTTGCCCACTTCGTCTGTATCACAATGGCGCTTCTTCCTTGTATCGAAATTGGGATCGTTAATAATTGGGAATGCTTCATTTTGAATATCATCTTCAACATCCAAATGTTCTTGTGTTTCAGTAGTGGGAGGGGGTGGTATGGAATCCATTCCAGTATTTTCGAACGCTCATTTTCTATGACTTGAAGTTGATGGGTTAAACTCCATTGGTATGGAGAGTATTAGTGATAAAGGATATGAAGAAGTTGGTCTTGAAAGGAAAATGAGGGGAAGTTGAGATTTTTACTTTTAATAGAAGTTAATGTGTAATTTAAAAATAGCATTAATTAAAGAGTTGATAGACGTGATGCCTAAAACGTAGGAGCTATTTAGGTAATGATGAGTATTATAGATTGTGTATCAAGTGTTAAGAGAGAGACTATGAAAATATGTGAAATCTGTAAATTTTTTAAACGAATGGGAATAATAGTAGTTAAGTTTTTTAAAGTTGTGTATTTATGTAATTTATAATTTTTTTTATGGGTTAGAAAATAGTTAACCTAATTCATTTGTATGTAGGTTGCGTGTTTTGCGGACCTCTATATTTTTATTCCTTTTTAAATGAATTTTTAAATTAAATTATAATTTAAACATATTAAAATAAAGGTAGAGTGACTTAATTTGCGCTTACATTTGGTAACATTTGTCACATAAACTCTTGTACTCAGGATTTTATCAACTGAACCCTTGTATCCACTAAAATCAACCATTTAAATCTCTCTGACCATTGACCAAGTCTATGTGGCAACTTAGTTATAACTTGGCAAAGGAGCTTGGTTCCACTAAAAAAAACGCGTGAAATACCTATATTTTACAAAAAAATAAATAAATAAATACCAAACAATAATTAAAAAATAAAATATAATTCATTTCTTCTTCTTCATAGCTACCCTCTCTTTTCATCTCCACCCGCCCCCGCTCCCAACCCCAATTTCTTTCTCTTTCTTCCTTTTCATCTCCATTTTTTCTTCTCTTTTTTCTTTTCACTTTCTTTCTACCTAAATTGCAAATGAAATTATGCTATAATTTATAAAGTAGTAAATTTAATAACTTTTTTTTAACATCACAACATTCTTCAACAAAGAAAATTTTTTAATAGTGCTTAGTATGCTTAGAAAATAGAAGCAAATAAAAGAAGAGAGCACTAGAAAAATAAAATAATCATCCAAAAATCAGAAATGAAAGTATTTTTTGTGAAAAAATATGAGTGTATGCTCTTTTGAGAATAACACTATCCAATCACAATGTCGTTTTCTTGCATATTCTCATCCCAAATTTCATGAGTATTTTTTTGAATTTTTATACGAGTTAATGTGAATGATAATAGTGGGTATTGAAAATCTCCATTAATAAGTTTGATAAAAGCTTTGAGAATAGTAAATGGATTTTGTGAATTTGTGAAATTAAATTAAAAAATGCAATGGAGATTTGTTGGATTTGTAATATTGAAATTATAGTGTAAAATTAAAACAAATAGGTAAGAATTTCATTCGTTTGACATGAATTTGATGTTTAATTTGAGAGTAAGTATGGAGATGGTGATTGTAAGTTAATGGAGATAATGATTGTAGGTTGGGAGAGGTGGAGGAGGAGGAAACATGAGAGAAAATAATTTAATTTTATTTTCTGAAAATAGAAAATTTATTTTTTAAATCATCTATTTAATATTTTTTATTAATAATTAAAAATAATTATAGAGATATTATGACATGACATTAAAATATATAATGTGAAAATGACATGTCATTTTTGTAAGGAAGAGTGAGCTACATATATGGTATAAGGGGTTTAAAAATCTTGTTTTAATCGAGTTTAAAGGTCCAGAAGCTCATTCAGCTAGTGGGTACAAGAGTTCAGTTGACAAAATCCTGAGTATAAAGGTTTATGTGACAAACGAGACCAAGTATAAGGGCAAATTAAATTATTTCACCTAAAATAAATAGCAACATGACAATATTATATAACATTAGTGTTACTATTACTCCCTCTGTTCATTTTTATTTGTCTGCTATACTATTTTAAGATATTCAACAACACTTGTCCACTTTATAAAATCAAAAGATAATTTCAAACTTAATTTTTAAATTACCCTTATCATTAATTATAGTAGTTATTTTCTTGTTACATTTTCAAGACATTGTAATTGTTATATTCAAAAAGTGATTTAGTAAAATTGCTCATACTATTTATTATTTTTTAATCCCTGTGCTAAATCAATAAAGAACAAGTAAAAATGGATAGAGGAAGTACATATTATAAAAAATAGGGAAAAAACTCAAATATGTCATCAAATTAAGATTTTTTTTCTTAATTTTATTTAGATTATTTTAAAAAAACTCATGGCCGGATTAAAACATGCCATATGTAAAATATGATTTTGCAAAATCATCGTTAGAAAATAATGACATGGATGAACCTTTTCCTTAACAGTAATGACATATTTGAGCCAAACTTTTAACGGATGACATAATTGAACCTTTTGTTAAAGTTTAATGGCATATTTGAGCCTTTTCCCTAAAAAATATAATCTGTATCTAATCTAAATTTTAATATTTAAAAATTTTACATGAACTTTGAGTTTGGACTGTTATTATTTTTAATATTCTCTTTTATTTTTACTTTTAATTATTTTTTAAATAAGTTGACAGTCGGTCCAACCCATATTGTAAAAGTCCCACAAATCAGCAGTTATTTTTAATATTCTATTTTATTTTTTTTAATTATTTTTTAAATCAATCGACAGCCGGCCCAATCCATATTGCAAAAGTCTCACAAATCAGCAGGTTTATTCAGATCGAGCTAAAAAGTCTATTTTTTAAATGAACTCTAAAAATTATAGCTCAACCCTGCTAAAATATGGGTCAAACCAAGCCAGCGCGACAAATCTAGCCCATATTGATGGCTCTTATAACAAATAGAGAAAATGAAATTGATATTTGAAGTTGGATTATTTTCGTTGTAATGAAAATGATGAGAAATAGGGGTCAGGTCTGTTTGATTTTATAATTTGCACTTTGCTAGAGATAAATAAAGAAATTTGTTTATCCAAAGAAAAGAGATTTGGAAAAATCTGTTAATGATAAGATGACTCAATATACTCATTCTTAAACGTGAACTTCTCAAAAAGGGAACTCATTTTTTGTGATTTGAAATTTGAGTTTTCCGTATTGTAATCTCAAATATATATTACTTCTTTACTCCTTATTTATATAGGAGAGTTGAACTCACAAATGAACTAGAGTTAGGGTTATTCTTAATATTTTATTTATGTGTTGCATAATCATGTTTTTAAATGATAATTTACCTTAAAACTTCCAAAAAATCAGCTATCTTTTAAGAAGTATCAAAGCTATCCTCAATCCTAACTAGGTGCTGAAATGGTAATTTAGGTATTCAACTCTACATATTTGTACTTTCTGCATAAAAAATAAAAGTAGATTAATCTAATTATGAAAATAACATTGTTGGGCCAGCACATGTTCACACCCTAGCTCCGTATTAGTATGATATTGTCCATTTTAGGCCAAAGCCTCACGGATTTATTTTTGAGCACCTCCCAAAAGACCTTATACTAATGAATTGGATTGAACCTATTTAAATAGGTTCTACTTGTTCTCTCCCACCAATGTGGGATGAGTTTATATACCTAACAAACCTCCACTCAAATTCGGATCACACAATCTCGTGCCCCCTTCAGTGATTATCGATTTCAGATCTACCACCATATTGTACCGTCGTAACAACCTGTGGGACACGCCGCCCGACCATTTTTCGGGAAAACTTTCGACACAAGGTAATGACCATCGATTTAAGACCTGTCACCATCTTGTATCGCCACAACAACCTGCGGGACACGCCGCCCGACTATCCTGTCGGGAAAACTTTTGACACAGAAGGTAATGACCATCGATTTAAGATCTGTCACCATCTTGTACTGTCACAACAACTTGCGGGACACGTCGCCCGACCATCCTGTTGGAGAGACTTTTGACACAAGGCATTATCGCAAACCTTTACATTGCTAGGTTACATCATCTGATCCGCCAAATCATTTTACACCGTCGTTATTGTCCAACGGTGAGCGCCAATTGTTGGGCCAGCACATGTCCATATCCCAAAACCTAGTATAATATTATCTGCTTTAGCACAAACCCTCACAAATTTATTTTTAAACATCTCCTAAAAGCCTCATAATAATAAATTGAATTAAACCTATTTAAATTGGTTCTGCCTGTTTTGTTTTCTCCCACGTGGGTTTGTATACCCAACAAACATTTCCAACAGCATGTATTTCAAAGTTGCCCCTTACTTTATCCTTGATTTTTGCTCTTCTAATCTTCTCCGTTCTTTCTCAGAGATCTGTCATTCTCTCTCAGTTGCTCCTTTTCTTCTCTTTCTGTGGCGTTCGTTTTTAACTTTTCAGGTTTGGCTCGATCTTGCTCTATAGTGGCGGCTTGAACCGTGGGTGTAGCGGGGCCGATGGGGGTTCCGTTACTGTGTTGTTAGGAGGGTACTGTTCTTGAGAGAGATTCATGACTGTCCTTTTTCGTCTGTGCTTCAGTGGAGTTAGATCTGGGACTCTGCGTTCCACCTCAGGTGAGCTTTTGGTCGATTGTTCTTACTGATTTCTGAAATTTCGGTGCATTTCATCTTTGATTTGTTGACTCTGCTTATGGGATGAGCTTAAATCACACAGATATTCCTCCTTTTGGCCATTTCTGATCTGGGTCCTCTTTAATTCTTTAAAATCATAACTCGCGACCTGTAATTTTTTTTGAGTGTTAGTTTTGATCAATAAAGTTCATATATGTTTAATTTAATCTTTCGATTACGACTTGCTGATACCATGTTGTCGAGGGTGAACCCATTTTTATGAAATAGCAATGAGATGAAGTCATTGTTCATAAGTCAACCAAATTCACAGGCACGCATGATTCTTAAGAAAAAAAGTCATTTTAATTTGGTCTTTGGTGTCGTAATTAGAAAGAGGCCTATTTGGTCTAGTTCAGGCAAAACCCAACTAGGCAAAGCTCCGTGTATACCAATCGCATAAACTTTAAAGAAAATGCCTGACACCTGTTTGATAAAATTTCTAAGAGAGACATAGAAAGAGGTAATGAAATGCTCACAGTAGGAAAAGTGTTGCTGGTATATCCCCTTTTAAAGACTTTTTTTTGGGTGTATTAACATTATGTTGTGATAACAATGTTTTGCAAATTCATGTTACAAAGAATTATTGAAATTTTTGTCCTGTTGGTAAAAATAAACAATAAATTCTACTATTTAATGTCTAATATAATATTTTTCCAGGTATTTGAGACGGCAGTATACAATGAGAAAATAGACTCTATTAGACACATTTGACTGCAAAAGTGGACATTTTTGCTTCCTTTTTAGGATCTATCACTTGTGTAATTACACTAGGTATGTTGTCCTTATGGTTTTTGATGCGTCTCAGAGAGAGATGTGGGTGGATGGGTGGGAAGAAAGGGCTTTCAAGTAGATGAAAGTGAAAGTCGTGTTAACTTCATAAGCAATTCTAAGTTGGAGAACTAGAGGGTTATTTCAATCTAAATGTAACTTTCTAACTAACGAGAAAAAATATAAAAAGATACGTCAATGATTAATGTCTCCTTCTGGGCCTTTAAGGGTTCCAATTGTTCATTTTGATTGCCAATTTTTGCTTGTTTGGCTCAATATTGGCGTTGTAACTGTTTCAATTTCTGTCAGGCTCTTTTGTTTGAAAACCAAATAGCTGCCTGGCATGGTTGCGCCCTGGGTCTCTTATTAACTTTGAGTTCTCACCAGCCAGTTGATATTTCATCCATGTATAAAACTTTAGCAGGGCCAACTATTGAATTGTTGCTTCTTATTACATACTCCTTTGACTGATTTGTGGGTAATGTGCAGTTTCAGTTTGATAATTTCATTTTATGGGTTCTTCAATTTTCATCTTTTTGAGCAGTTTTGGACTTTTAGTCAGAAAAATATCGGTGTTTGATTAAATGGGGTATGTTGTTGTTAGTTGTATAGGATTTCTAAGCTACGTTACTTGAATTTGAGTATGAGATAAGTAAATCTAACATCAGTGTTGGCTTGGGTATATTCGATTTTTTGGTTCATTAAAATGGGAACATTCAGTGTTAAGTAGTTTCTAAATGTATGTTGAAGGATCTTCTTCCGTATGATAACATGTGCCCAGACCTTTGGTGTGAATGTGATATCTGAAGTAATATGCTCATTCCTGGAAACAATCTTATATACGGACGGGAAACTCATTAAAGTTTTCTATTACCCAAATTCAAGACCCTTCCACCATCTGTACCTGATATATTCTTAGGAGGAGAGGTCATGCTTTAATACCAAAAAATTACATCAACCTCCTTATCGCTTCAATAGTATCCGACTCTTCAAAATAGGGCACCGCTTGCATCTTGATGCTCTTTCTCTCTTCCTCTGCTCTTTCGCATGCGCTCCAGTAGAGTTAGAAATTTCGTTCTGCCTCACCTGAACTTTTGGTCAATTGCTTTACAGCTTCAATTTGGATTCCCACACTCTACTTTCCAATTCTTGTGTAATTCCTTTGTTCGTCATAGTTTCCTGCAGAAATCTACAGTTCTTGTGCATCTCATCTTTATTTTATTGGTTTTGCTTATAGAGTGATATCGATAGATAACCTAAAAAATATAGCAAGTCAAGAGTAGTTAAATGTACAGAACAGGAAGAACATCGGTTACCAAAAACTCTTTTAAGTAGATGTTTAGTGAGAAATTAGAGCTTCTAAAAGCATATGTTCGCAGGTTTTGAGATTTGACACAAAGTAAGACCCATACTCGGGGCTGTTTTCAGGTTTAGGTCATGAAGAGACGTTAACCAAATGATACACTATTTTTACAGTAAGTTTACTATGCTGAAGTTGCCACTTATCATCGATGGGATAGAAATTGTTCCTGGATGCTTTCTAAGTATGAACATAGATCTTCAATATCTGATGGAGTATTCAATTGTTTCACCATGTGAGCATTACACAAGTACAATGATAGAACCTCTTAGGATTTCCTTTAGAATGTAAAATTGGGACTTGAAGGAGAAATGATTTACTCTGTTTTTAGAGTATTTCTTCAATTTTCCATCATTAGTTTGGTTCTTCAATTCATTTTCACTCAGAAGAATGCTGTTTGGATCATTCTTGCTTATCTATTCATGGTATGTTTTGTTCGGATCATTCAACTAATAGTTATTATTTTAAAAATTTATTTTTTCATTAAATAATAATATAAAATAGAAAAAATGCCTTTTGTATTTTTTTTCCTTGTATATTCTGTTTTCAGATTTAGATAAGACATTGTCCAATGGGAACCAACAACTACTGCATTTTCCTCTTTGCCTTGTTTCAATTCCCCCCTCTTCTTTCTCTTTCTCATTCTCATAATATACCATTCATTAAGTTTCATACATAACTTGTTCGATAGGCGATATTTTACTGCCCATTTGGTCCAAACTTTCTTCAACTACGCGAGATAGTTAGAAGATTACTTGTATTACAAAGTTTCGCTTAATAATGACTTTGTTTAGAGTATATGGTGATGAGGACGAGCTTGTATGTAGTGTTCTTGAGGAGTTGATTGTTCTTGCTGGTGAACAAAATGCATTTTTGGAAGTTCAATTTGGTGTTGTGTTTGAGTTTATAATGAAGTTAACTGAGAATTTAGAGGAGTTGTTGCCTTTTGAAGTTCATATTGGTGTGAATAAAATACAAATCTCATTACTTCTATTCAGCAATTACACATTCTAAATTTATCGTGTATTCTTCTTATGAATCAGGAGTCAAATTTGAACAACCCATTGCTTCTATTAATGTATACAGATGTTTTTGGATGTGCACCCCACCGATTGCAGCATCAGCCAATGTTTTTGGATCTTGTGTAACTATAAATATAAATAGAAGTAAATAGTATGGAGCTACAACATGAATGAATTTTGTGTAAATATAAATGTTAATCAAGGTTAACAACTTGATATCAATTGCTTTAAAAAAACTAAATTGGGAAAAATATAAAACAATTAAAATTTTATTAGTCATAATAAACTTAATGTATACCATAAAATTATATTTGTGCTCAGTATGGACTGACCACCACTAGTGTGTATATATATATATATAGAGAGAGAGTGTGTACTCCGTTCTGTTTAAAAATTATGAAATTTAATTGTTCCTTTTATAAAGGTAAGCATAGCGTTAGTGTCCGCGTGACGCGGACTATGCTTTACTGGTGCAATAGTACAAGCTAATTGCCCCTCGTGGTAATATAATTAAGCTTGTGAAAAACTAGTCGTTTTTTATTTTTGAGAAAAAGTAAATAAAGTCACTCAGAAGCCGCTGTGTCTTCGGTTGGTGGAAGGTTCCTAAGAATGATAACAAAATAAAAAATTATTATGTTCTCATAATTATCAAAATGAAAAAAGAAAAAAAAGGTCAAAGTTTGAGTTTCATACTTAAATAATCATATTTATCTTTTATATTACACTTTCTTTTATTTAAAAAAAATATCATATCACATTTCAAATAAAATATTTTATCTTCACAAAAAATTAAATAAATTATTATACTATTTAAAAATTAAAATATAACTAACTTAATTCTTTTTATATAAATATAAAATATTTTTCTTACTTCATTTCACTACTTTCTCTCATCATATCACCACCTACCCACCAAGTTTTACAACTATTTTTATTTTTCAAACTTTTTTTTAAAAAAATACTTTAAATTTCTATTACATTCGATATAGAAAGTATAAAAATATTTTTACTAGAAATATATGAACATATCTAGCCCTAATCTTATGGGAACTGACAAAAAACATGAAAGAAAAGAGAAATAATTGATGCGCAAGGAGATTAATGATTAATATTTGTTAAAAGTGAGATATGAAACCTTTTGCGTTGATGGTTGAGCCAACGGGAAAGTTGGTAAAGTTGCACAGATTCATTAGCAGCATGGCAAGCTAACAGCAGATGATTTCGAGGCCTCACCATCCAAGCAAATCTCATACCTGACATAGAATATACACACAATACTGCATCCAAACATACAAAAACAACTTCAGCATTTAAGAGTAGTTTGGTATCTGCTTAATGCTCAATGTAATACATAAATAACTAAATTAGTTATACATGTATTAATTTTATATGTTATTTGTTTATAAACAGAATAAAAGTTATTCATGTATCAATTTTATACAATATTTAGTTGATAGGATTCAAATGATGCATACAAGTTATTAATGTATTAATTCTATATGGTGATTGGTTATGTTCTGATAATTCTACTTAACTAAAACTCATATAACTTGTGAGAAAATCTATGTATTATTTTATGTTGGATAGAAAGTGGAATAAGTTGTGTAGATATTAGTTATACATGAATCATAATAATAAAATTATATATTTACCCTTATCAATTTACTTTCAAAATCTTTTCTTTTAAATATTTGATTTAAATATGTGTCTAATGGAAAAATATTTGCATTAGATGTAGATTGAAATTGAACAATTTTAGTTAGGAGTGTGCAAAAATCGAATCGATGAAAACATTATTCGTTTATTGTTATTGGATAGTAGGTTATCGGGTTTTAATGATTTTGAAAAAAAAGATTATTGGGTTATTGGTTCGATATCGATTTTTACTATTGAGTTATTGAGTAAATCGATATCCCAATAAGATTATAATAATTTACTATTTTATCCCTTCGTAAAGATTAAATATTAATAATTTAATAATAATATGACACTATAACAATACTTTATATATTTTAATCTTTATATTATTTAAGTGATTAGCTGTCTACTTTAATATTTTAGTTTGTAATTAACTAATTATAGCTTTTGCAAGTTTGTAAACATAGTTTTCGTACTCTATGTGCTTTTTTATTAATGCAAATTCTCATTATCATTTTTATTCGATAAATCAAAAACCGAACCGTTAAGGACATAAAATCGATAAACTGAAAATCAATAAAAATTATTGATTTAAAAACCAAAAATTAATAAACAAAATCAATAATATACAAAATCGAAAAGAACCGATCGATGCACAACCCTAATTTTAGCTGAGAATTCTTATGCAATATGCGGTGTTCTTTTATTATGTATTTTATTTTAAAAAATAATTATACTATCTAAAGAGTTGAAAGTCTTTCCATCTTCAACTAATTGAATCATTGATTAATTTATTTAAATTAAATAATATGTGTGTTTTCTTATTTATTTATTAATAATGTATATTAATTTACAATAAATTAAATTTTCACAATAATTTATGTATTGTAATTTCTACACGACTAATATTTGCATAATTAATATATGCATAACTCTAACTTTGTTTATCGATTCATTTTTTTAATTAAAAAAAAGCTTTTTAAACAAAATATAATTTTTGTATCAAAATTTAAAAATATGAAGTTAACTAAAATTATCTGAAGTTTAGTACCTGAAATTAAACTAAAATTATTTTTTGGTATCAAAATTTAAAAATGTGAAGTTAACTAAAATTATCTGGAGTTTAGTACTTGAAATTAAACTAAAATTATTTTTACTATTTGAAGTTAAAATAAAATTATTTTTATTTTAAACTAAGATAAGATACCATTTTGATATATACTAATCACTTTTTTTATCAAGAAATATTTTTTAACTGAAATAGCACATTTAATATTTTTTATTTTTAAAAATAAATAACTTGAGGAAAATAAACAAATGAAGATATATGATATATCTAAAATTGAGAATGAGTTATTTAGTTTTGCGTTTTTTCACATGTTTGTTTATTAAAATTAAGGATGAATTTATTCTAAAGTATAATGATGGAGTGTATTTGAATGAAAGTATAACGAAAGGTATATTTAAATTGAAAGTATAACAATAGATATATTTAAACTATTTCTAATAGTGCAAGACATATTTGACCTTTTCTTTTGTTATTTAACAGATATAATAAAGATAAACTTACTAAATATTTGATAATTAAGAAATAAAAATTAACATACTAACTTCTTTTGAATTCTACATAACTGAATCCTATATAATTAATACCCACATGACTCTATTCAGTAACCAAATAACCCCTTTAATTAATATCCAAATTTAAACTTTAATTATTTGAGTCTCAAAATTTAAACTATGCTACATACCTGCAGTCATGTTGCCAGATATCATGTGTGGGGGTTTAGTTATATCCATCATTCCCTAACACATGCAATCAATCAGAACTTTTATAGTATAATAAACACCGACAATCATAATATACTTATAAGTGAAATTTTAAAAGAATAAAATATATGCAGATCTTTATTATAATAGATATATATAAAAAAAAAATGAGATGCAAGAAAGAGTTCATACAGAGATAACAAATCCCCAGTTCGCCATAGGACCCCAAAAGTGAGTTGTTTTAGGACCCACCGGACTATTCAAAAAAGCTCGAATGGACTCCATTCTGCATACACACAATGCAAATTCTTCACCAAAATATCGACGGTGATGAAAGGTATGAATTAGTCCACAATGAATGACCAAATAAATAAATAAAAGAAGAAGATACGTGAGAAAAAACTCAAATAATACTTTATTTTTAATTTCAACTCGTACTCGTAATCATAATCGACTCTTGAGTATAAAATCTTTTTGACCAAATGGAGTCCTACATAGTTAGCTTTTAATGTGAAAATGAAAAAAAAAATTCAAGCAATAGGGCATCGCAAAGTGGCATATTATTTGCAATATAATCAGAGATCTCAATTAAAGAGAAAATAAAAGAAAGAAACAATTGATCTCTTAACCCTTATTTTCCTCTAATTTTTCATCACTTTTAAAGTGTTACAGAATTTAAAGAAAAAATAATCTCTTAACGTGTGTATATATAATGAATTTGAAATTTCCTTCGTGTATTTAAGAATAGGCATCTAATCTAGTTGCCTTTCATCGAAAATTTAATCTTTAATACTTCATATATTTTTTAAAAAAATTTAAATATAAAAAAGATGACTACTATATAAATATAATATCATCTCAACTTGTTCATAGTCCATCTACGTGCTGCCGTGTTTCTTCCACTTTGTTTTCATTTTTAGTCTTCACCTAACGTCGATGTCATTATCAATTAGTTTAAAGTCACATCAATCAAAATGATATTATTTTTAAAATGAATTAATGTATTTTTTTCATCAGATTCTGGTTATAATATTCGAAACAGTAAGAAATTCATAAGGGCAAAATAATAGGAGCAGGTAATAATAATAAGCAATAAATAATAAATTAAATGAGCCATATATTTTTCTCCTAATTTAAGGCAGCCGTTATTTTCTATACATATAGATATGAATGTTCATTTGTCTTCATAATTTGCCTTTTTTCATTTCAATAATAAATTAAAAAATGAAAAAAAATTATCATAGAAAAGTATCACACTTTGTCTATGCTAACCTTAATATTATATATAGATTGAAAGAATGAGAGAGATAAACGTGTACATGTGAATTAACAACTTCAACTTAAATAAAAAAAAATTAACATAAAATCTTACAAAAACTTAAATAACAATGAGATTGATAAGAGCAAAAGATTAACAATTTCTGACGTACCTCTTTTAATCAAAAAGCTCTATATTAGTTAGCACTGTTATAAGATGATACATTAAAAATTAAGGATCAAGAATAAAAAATAAATAAAAGAAAAGAGGAATGAACTTACTTGAGACCTTACAAGAATAGGTGTAAGGAGCAGTATATATATATACACACAGGAATAAGCAAAGGCATGATGCCAATTAATTAATTATATGATTAGTTAATAATGATATTAAAAATGCACTAATTTAGCAAATAAGGACTATTAATACTCCGTGTATAAAAGGATAAGGCTGAATTATATAGATAAAGCTGAATGTAAGGATGCTGATGTGGCATGCTTCTAAAGCCATCATTTTCATTCATTTTTTTTCACTGCAATCTCGTTATTTTTATTTGTCTCTTATATTCTTTCTGATTAAATATTAAGGATTTTTTAACATTTCAAAATAAGTGTATTATTTACTTTTGAATTTTTTTTTCAATTTTATCCTTCATTAATTAAGTTTCTAAAATTGAGTTTTGTATGAGAAATAAATGATACATTAAATGAGTATGTGAAATTTGAAAAGGATAAAAATAGAAAAATATAATTAAATTTTATCTTTGTTTTTTTTCTTAATTATGTATAAAATAACTCAATAATTCACTTAATATGAAATAAAGAGAATACTATTTTGGGATGTCCGTAAAATGTATAAGTTATTACCTTAAATGTTTACAAAATCTAAGGGAATAGTATTTAATTCTCTCCTCATTAAAGCACACACTTAAAATCTTCGGTTATAAGCTCTTTACAATAAAATAAATAATTCTCTAAAAAGAATATTTCAATTACATTTTAAATATGCATCACTTAATTACATAATTTAAGAGAGTTTGTTTTTCATCCCTTCATTATAGAATTTGAAAAGTTTTTTCATCGTTATATAACAGCATACAATATAACTTGCATTCTACCTTTCTCTTTTTGCATAAATAGATAATATACACAATCAAATTGAATAATTATTATTATTGCCTAAATATGATCAAAGACATTTTGTCATTTCAAGGATCAACATTACGAGTACTATTTGATGCTCCGCTAATTCTTGTTAGATTATCAACACAAGTATTTACCATCTAAGACACAAAAAAATAGGCCATATGAGCAAGAAATTACCAGTCATTTGCTGAATATAATACATGCATATCACTAGTGAGGAGGTTGGTCCAAGAGTTTTTTTTGTCGTGATGAGATCTTAGTGATAGATTGTGACAAAGCGTGACTAGACGATTAATGAGGTCTAATGAAAATCAAAACACTTGTAAAAGTAATATTGATGTCAGAAATAATTTGATATATTTTGGAGGGAAGACATAAATTAACCACTGATATTGTCCTAAATTTTAAAAAGACACTTAAACTTTGTAAGTGATCAGAAGTATCTAATACTTTTGTAAATATGTCATTTTGACATATTTATTAATCTATGTTGGTGAATACGTATATTTTGCACGTGAAAAAGCTTTTCTCCATTTCAAAACCAATTAAAAAGTGACACATTACATTTCTATTTCTCACATACTATATCATCTTCCACAAATCAAATTAGTTGTTGAAGAATTTTTTTTTAAAAGAGAAATTAGTAGAGTAGATGAAATCAACACAAATTAACATTAATACTCTCTCTATTGAAATCACTTCAAGGTTTTATTTGTTCTTAAGAAGAGAAATATGAAGCTTCACCATGGTAGACATCTTAGATGGAAAAATCTTAGGTGTAGACGTCAACTTGCAAAAACCGTCATTGTTATTCTCCAAAACATTCCGTTGCAATGGATATTCCAAGTGCCTTCACAATTTTAAAAGGATTTTAGATTCATAGGACCCTAATTGATGAGTGTTTGGAAGTAACAGAGCCCACACGAACAAAACTATGGTAAATATCTTCAAGCACCTATTTAACAAAGTGTAGAAAATCTCAAAAAGATTTTCATATAATACTCAACAGAAATTTATGAATAAGTTAAAGAAAATAATTTGAGCTTCCAAATAGAGACACAAAACACTTTTTTTTTAAAAAAATCTAAACAAAACTCCAAATAAGAAACAAACAAACAAACAAACTGAAAAAGTCCAACCATTAGCAGCCATTGTTGAATTGACTACTTGTTCAACAATGGATGTAAAGTAGCAAAGTTGGATTTTAATTTTTCTTGCCATTGATGTCATCAATGACATCAAAGGGGGTAGAATTTCCCCTATAAAAGTAGCTCTGAGCTCCTTCATTAGACATCACCAAGAACACCAAGAAAGAGTGTAATTTGTGAGGTTGAGAGTTGTTTTGTAAATCTATTCTTGTAAGTAATAGAAGAAATTTTCTCTCTTAAATTTATGTTTACCAATGCTCAATTGATCCTTTGGCTTCAACAAGTGGTATCAAAGCCAAGTTAGAAGCATTGGTCGAGTTTTTTCCGGTGATGGGTCGAAATTTGGAATTTTTTGAAATCCAATTATGACTACACCATTGGATTCGTCTCGTCGAACTGAATCCAACGCGGTCAAAGTTTGGTCAACTCGCCGAAGTTTCGCCAGAGAAGACAACCGGAAACACTGTGCTTAGCCGGATTTGCAGTAGTTTTGAAAATTGTAAATTGACCTCTCAAGTTTTCTAAAAGTTCCATTTGGTCCCTCAACGTTTAGTAAATTTTAGTTTGACCTCTGATCTTTCTAAAATTGCAGTGAGACCCTGATCTTTCTGCAATTGCAGTAAGACCCCTGATCTTTCTGAAATTTCAGTTTGGTCCTTAAACTTTTCAGGAAATTTCAGATTGGCCCCTGATCTTTCTGAAATTACAGTAAGACCCCTGATCTTTCTAAAATTGCAGTTTGGTCTCTAAAGTTTTTAAATTATTGCTTTGCTCCAATAGTGGAATTTTGGCCCCGAAGTGTCAATTCCACCTTTTTTTACCGTT